>CAJUYI010000020.1:554129-585818 GCA_910591695.1 Galerucella pusilla | reverse complement strand
AATAATGAAGATTTTTTGATATAACTCTGTACATTCTTCAAAGTGGTTTCATAAATCAACTACCAAACCATCCCTTTTTTATATAAGAAAAATATATCAGAAAAAATTTTTCATCTACAAATGACTTAAAACCGTTGCCGTCACCTTCATCGTCATCTTTATGTGACCTTCAACCGATGCCATCCTCATCAACGTCATCTACTCACCAGTTAACACCAAATAACTCCACTGGACCGGCAATTTTAAGTAATTTACAGAATGCAACAAATTGTGTTTCTAATATTAATATTTATAAAAATAATGATAGTTTTTGGTTAAAGTTTTGTATATGTATGTTGAAATATGATAACTTTTGAAAAATTGGTTGGTATACTTTTTAGTATATGCGGTCGTAGAAAAAATAATGTTCCTAACTCATGTGTAAAGTGTCTTTCCCGCCCTTGACCGCTTGCCCGAAATCCGCTTCGCGTCGTTCGGGTCAACTGCAGTCGCGTGCGGGAAAGTATCACTTTCCGCACTTGTTAGGAAAATAACTATTGTATACAGATACGCGTAACTTTTTCCGAGTCCACAAAAATTGTCGAGATGCTTAAGAAGAAAAATTGAGATATAATGAAAGTTACATAATTTAATCATCGTTGCTCCATATCAATTTTTTAACACCCTCCGTTTTCGAGATATACTCAAAAAATGGGAGTTTTCATGATGCTTAAAGTCCAGAAGTTTTAACTTGGGAAAAAATGAAAAGAGACCTTTCTGTGTAAAATAAAATTATCTTTTTTTTTTTTCCAACTTTTTTTTTGTAAAATGTATCGTTCGCGACTTATGGCTCCTCCACACTTCCGGTCATGCGGAAACCGTCAGATTTTGTATTTTTAGTAAGTTTTAGATTATATTCTTCAGAATAAAAAAAAATAAAATCGCGCTCGAGAATGCCGGATTAACGTTTTTTTTTAGTTCGCGACCCTATAACTCGGCGGCGTGAAGGACTTTTCGTCAGATTAGTTAAATTTAGTCTTAAAACACTAAGATCAACCCCCAATATCTTAATAGGACACGCTCGAGTATTTCAGACTATCGATTTTTTTACTAATCTGATTGTCTATCCTAGGCGCGAGTCACGTTCGAGTATGCCCGAAAAATCAACTATTCGCCTCCGTAACTATAGTATTTATATTTTTATTTTTACAAGAATAAATATAATCATAATTGTGATGTAAAAATAAGTGATTGCTTTAATGCTTTAGAATCTTTGTAATATTTACAATCATTTCAGTTATTACCCATTAGTGCCTATTTATGCCAATATATCCTCGATTCCCCTTCCATTCCGTTACTTTCCGGCGCTCGGTAATTTTCGGCGGTACAATCCGTTTTCCACTAAGATTTTTGCTAGAAAAACTATCGCTTTATTTAATTAATAGATTTTATGCAATAAAGCTTTTCTTCTCATCATCAAATTCATTTTGGATCTCCCTGTATATTAAACCAATACCTCATAACTGATAAGAGTTCATAGATGAGTAATAAAATCTACGTAATGTTAGAACAACACAGGAAACGTCCAAGTTAAACAAGCCAGATAAAATTACCATTTTTAGTCACACAAATTCTTTCTTTGGCGATACCCACTAACAAAAACTATTTATTTATTTGATAAATCGTTTAAAATATGGGAAAATATAAATTCAATACCCTGTATGCGAACATTAGGAATTCAATCTAGCTAGTATCATTTTACCTTGCCATAATTTCCGTAATATTATTTAATCACGTATATAGGTAGAGTACAGAAAGACTACCTTATCGATACTATATAATTATTTGGTAAACAAATTTAACTGCAATGAATAATAATATAAAATTTAACGATTTGACAGGTCCGGTTCAGCCACAAACACATTTTATTTTTAAAATGTGTGAAACCAAATATGAATATTTTATATAGGCTAGAACGACCCAAGAAGAACTGTGACTTCTCTTCTGATGCGATCATATCTCAAGAAGGATTATAATAATTCCCTTTCTGGAGTAATCATAGCTTATGCAGGTCTATAACTTATTTTCTGATGTGATAATAACCCAACATTACAATATAACGAAATGACGTCTCCCATAAAAATTATTAGAATAAATAATGATTTAGATAATAATTTATGAGATTCTAACTGAACCAAGAACATTTCTACATTCTTTCAATATTCTTTTTATATGTAGCGGTAATTTATAGAAGAATTTTATTGCCATATAATAAGGAGATGTATCTGAAACTATTAGCCTGTGATGTAGTTCATACAATTCCTGTTTCCTTGTGTTGTAATTGTATGACATTACACTATTGATAAAATTGGTAAAATATATTAAAATGTACTGAACGTACATATGGATAGCATCATCTGGAAAAGTGAAGAGAAAATAAACGAAATAAGGTTATAGAGATCTATAGCGCAAGTACTACTTCGCAACCCCATACAGGGCTATGATCCGGAACAGAGAATCCTGGGGAAAAGAGACCAATGCACAGCCTCATGGGACCGCCTGGTTCACAGATGGCTCATGCTCTGGTGACAAAGCATCGGCTGGAATCTACTCTAGGAACCCAAGGACACAAATCTGTGTACCATTGGGTGATGGTGTATCTGCATATCAGGCCTAGATATACGCTATCTTGGAATGTGCGCAGATAAACCTAGACAGAGGTTATGTGGATCGACGTATAGCCATATACACCGACAGTCAGGCAGCAATTAATGCCCTGAGTGGATATACCATCAACTCAGGACTTGCTGACGAATGTCGAGAACGATTTGCTGATCTTGCCAGTCGGAACGCAGTGCGGCTAGAATGGATTCCGGCCCACTCTGGTTTTGAAGGCAACAAAATGGCGGATGCACTGGCTGCGGAAGGGGCGGCAGCTCTTTTCTGCGGCCCGGGCCCGACCCTCGGCCTAACAAAACAAACAATACGCAAGGAGATGAGGGAGTGGCTGAGGAACCAGCACCTCGCTCATTGGAATGCTCTGCAGGGTCCTAGACAATCCAAACTTATACTGAAGGGATGGACTGATGGACACGCTGGGGCAGCTATTGAACTACCAAGGAGTAGGTTGAGGAAGATAGCAGGACTCCTAACAGGGCACTGCTGTGTGAGGAAGCACCTCTACAACCTAGGAGTAGAGAAAAGTTCCCTATGTAGGGGTTGCGGCATGACTGACGAAACGTCAGTCCATGTTCTCTTAGAGTGTCCACACTGGGCTGTATTACGCAGGCGAACCTTCGGAGTCCCTGTCATGGCCCCTGGAGACACAAGTAGGCATCCACTAAAAAAAGTTGTGGCCTTTATTGAAAGGCTCGGCTTCATGGATGTCTAGGTAGCAGGAATGGCACAATGGGTCCGCTAGTGGCCTCAGTGCCGGAACCTTGACATTAGTTTGGCTAGGTCAAGGCTCGCCTGCACATTCAGTAGTAGTAGTAGTAGTATAGAGATCTAGAAAGAGTTGAAATTGCTGAAAGGGTCTTTGCAGACGATGTAGTACTGATTGCATGGAGTGAAAAGAGATTACCTAAAAGTGGCAAAATAGAGAGTCTTGGATGCTTCTTTATGCAGATATTCAATTACAGTTCTTAGCACATAGATTATGCTGCTCAGTTTCTTTGAAATCATTTCTATATGCAGCACAAGATGGTCTGTCTCTTATTTTGTAGGGTGATTCTGAATTCGAGTCGTCGTAGCATAAGAAGAACTCTTACTTCTTTTTTTGGGATGGTCATAGCCCCATCTGTATCTGTAGAGTAGAGAGGGTGAGTGTAGGCTCATAGCACTTATGCCACATGTAACTCATTGTACATCCTCCCGAGGAGTTGTCCTCCTAGGTCATCGTCCATCCTGTCCTTCCCAGGAAGGTGGACAGGTCACTAGGAGACATCTCCTTTATATCGGTAGGTGTAGGCCAAGACTCTCTGAACACACACTCTCTTATTGACGATAACTCCGGTCACTCGCATAAGACATGTCTGACAGTTTCATCTTCCTGTTCACACATCCTGCATAGAGGTGTGTCCACAATGTCCACTAATCCCATAGTATGGAGCTGTTTCCTTAGTTGGCAGTGGCCAGTCAGAAATCCTACTGTTAAACGTTTTTCCTGGTCAGCGCCAAATATTTCTTCGACGCCAGCTTCCAAGGGTCGCCCAGGGTGATCCTGGCAAGACAGTATCCTTTGATTCCATCCCATCTCTTAAGGGATTGAGCATGGGTGTAACGTTTGGCTAGTTCCGCAATTGTCGAAGTCGTCGGGCCGTAGGTATCACTGGGCCCTAAATGTTTTAATCCAGCCACTTCCCTGGCTAAAAAATCGGCAATGCGATTACCTTTACTCCTGTCGTGCCCTTTAACCCACCTCAGGATAATATTGTTATCTGCCGAGGCGTTAGCTGAATCTTGGTGGCACTCTAGTACTAGCCCCGATATAACACGTTGTCTGTTCAAGGCTAATAGGGCTTGTCTACTATCAGTGCAGAATATTATGTTTTTGCCAGAAATTCCTTTTCTGGTTAGTTCTTTTGTGGCAATTGAGATACCAGTCAGTTCTGTTTCCCATTCACTTAATCCTTAGGCTTAGTGCTCTGGAGTAAACTCCACATCCTGAGCCTTCTTACATTTTTGAGCCATCTGTATATATGACTGTAACTTCTTTTCTATATTGATCAATGGTCTCAATATGGACTATAATTCTATTTTTGAGGTGATACTAATAATAAGAACTATGTATAATCCCATTTCTGAATGATCACAGCCCAAGAAGGACTATAATTTATTTTCTAGACAGATCATAGTTCAATAAGAACCCCAGAATTGACTATCATACTTTGTTTTCTGATGTGACTATTCAGAAATATGTCTGATAGAATAGGATTAAGGACAGACTGAAAAAATGAGCACTTTGTTGTATAATATATAGTGATAATCAAAGGATATATTTCATGAGCTGTTAAAATTTTCAATACGGTCAGGGTCGCATTCTAATTATTTTTAATCTACTTCTTATCTAGGTATTTACCGGTATTATCATTATTGTGGTTAATAAATCAAAACCGGTTATGGTAAAAAAGGCATCTCAATTGAAAATAGATTCCACTGGAAGTCACTTTTAATCGATATAATGATAATTATTATACTTTCTATTAAATGAATCATACATTATGAACTAGTGGGTCTTTCCAATAATATTGCTTATGCAGGAATTGTTTGGTATAATTATATATTTTAATCTGTAAGTAGATAATTTTGTATCCCAGGAGATTGTTTGTCTTTAACATATTTGCTGCTTGAAATTACCTATCAAGATAAAATTATTTGAATAAAATTGTCATTAGTTTAAAATTCGCGCTCAACCAAAAATGACAGATGACATTAGGAGTACGTTCATAATTTATCGAAAACTGACAGTGTACTTGTCAGTCAGACGACGGAGTAAATACTACTTGTGAATTATTTTCAATGTTTGTCTTAAATTTGGCTAGTAGTGGAAAAAATTGTATACACACCATGGTTTTGAAGACATTTATAAACATCGCACCTTATAGCCCAAACACGAATACAACTCGTTCGTTTTTTGAGTGATTATAGCAAAAGAATATAGGATGATCACAGCCCAATAAGGACTATTATTCCATTTCCTGGTTGATTATAGCCAAAGGAAGGATGTAACTCCTATTTCTGGGGTGACTATCAGACATATGTCGGATAGAATAGGATTAAGGGCGAACCGGAAAAAGGATCATAGATATCCAAGATAAAAACAAGTTTGAGATCATAGTACTTAATTTTAGGTTATAGTGCTGATGGAATGCTACTGGAAAAATGTAACACTCTTATGTGAAGAACAGGATGTGAAGATAAATAAAGCAGTAGATGATTTAGTACAAGCAAAAGCCTTCCATAAATGTGGTAGAAGGAGTGCACCAAGGTCAAAATATAGAGTTATGGAAAGTTATGTGGGAAATACTCACTCAGTTTGGTAGGAGTGACATGGTTATGTTGGAAAAACATCTAAATTGAACAATATATTTCTACAAAATGATACTGAAGCGATTTATTTGTAGTCTGAAAGAAAAAGATGGAGTTGCGAATATACGTATCGGGCTTTCAACGAAAAAAAAAAGATTCATCACTTACGTCCTTCAGATCACTTGCAAACTTTAAACTATACAAAGATTCTTGAAAAGTTCATATAAAATAATATACTTTGCCTACACTACACTGTCAACTACCACGATAGAATCGTTTTTATAATTATTGTTGATGTTGACACAAATTTTATCTTTGTTTATTGATTCACGACATTCCAATTGGACAAAGGGTATGTTATTATTACTATTCGTTGTCATTGATTGTTCAATAAATACAGGATTATGAGATTATCACTATAAGATATTCAATTAATTAAAAAATGATTCTGTAAAAAACTACAACATTGTAATTACTTGAATGTACGATTTAGTTCAGTAACTGAACACCTGAAAATATCGAAAGCTCCTAAAAAGTCGCTGAAGACTTCACTTTGGGCTCAATTTGTCGGTAACGGCAGGTGTTTTTAAACGAGAAAAAACTTAACGCGATTGAGTTTTCGGAAGGGGGAAAAATGGCTCCCTAAACCCTGGAAAACGGGTTTCTCGCTAATATCTGGCTAAATATGCGAATTAGAGAATTTTTCTTCAGATAAAAAATGAAGGCCGTCTTATTATCTACAAAAATGGTCCCTATAATTTATTTCGCAAATTCTATAGTTATCGAGATAATGAGACCTGAAAGTCTCCTCATTTTCAGCTGCTGCTCTGCCTGTAGGAATTCTGCTGTCTATGTATTAACTTGTAAGCAGGCGGATGAATTGTTCCATAACTCAGTAAAAAATTGATATTTTCCGATGATTCAAAGTTCATCGCAATGGGAAGACCCGTAGCTATCATTCCATGTAACTTGCAGCTCGTTTGTACTTGACAAAAATATTTAAAAATCGGTCAAAGTTTTTTTCCTCAAGATTTTGAGACTATTTCATTAATTTGTTCATATATTTTTTAAAATAGTCTTTTATCCTAATTTTTTTCATAATGGAATAGGGTATTTTCCTATGAGCGGAAAAAATTTAAAAATAGTCGGAGCAGGTACTTTGTGGTACTATTATGCCAGAAATCAATATTTCACACAAATAAATTAAACCAGTGATTTTTTATTAACTTAACAAAAATGGTAATTTTCAAATATTTACTCAGCGCGGGAAAATATGTGAGTTTATTGTGACGTAAGAGATCTCGCTGCTTGCTTGTTTCTTATAGGCCAGCTCAGGTGGGCGGCCGCAGGTCGAGCCGATGGTTCCGATTCGGCTGGTCAGTGATCTTGTCGCTTGGGATGCGGTAGGCGGAGCGACAAGATCACTGACGTCATAAAAAATCAGCGCGTTTTGGCGCGCTATTTAAATATAAAATTTTTAAAGTTGGTTTTGGCAACTTTCCCGCTTAGTAAAAAATTTGAAAAAAATTTGGAGTACTTAACTGAGGCCAGACAATCTTCTAATGGTGTTTAAAAAAAATTGTCAAATACCCTATTAGGAGGACTTGAATGATCTCAGAATTTTTTTAAATATCTTTCTTGCGTTTTGATAAAAAAATGACTTGTTTATTTATTTATTTAAAAAAAAATTGGTTTTTACCGGTGTGATCAATTTCCCTGATTTCTGGAAAATGATTGGATTTTATTAAAAATCTAATAGTACATTCGAAAACTAGACACTCTAAGTTTTAACATAATGTGCATTGAAGAGCAATATATAGGATGATACATTTCTAAATCGCGCTTGTTTCACAGATTGTACAGAGCTCCGAAAACGGCTGAAAAATGTAAATGAACAAATCAATTTTTTATTAAAACGCAAGATATAAAAAAAATTTCTGAGATCATTCAAGACCTCCTAAGGTTCTATTATAAAAAAATAGGATAAAAGACTATTTTTTGAAAAAATATGAACAAATTAATGGAATAGTCTCAAAATCTTGAGAAAAAAAACTTTGACCGCTTTTTAAAATATTTTTGTCAAGTACGAACGAGCTGTAAGTCACGTAGAATGATAGCTACGGGTCTTCCCATTGTGATGAACTTTGAATCATCGGAAAATGTCAATTTTTTGCCGAGTTATGGAACAATTCGTCCGCCCGCTTACAAGTGAATGCATAGACAGCAGAATTCCTACTGGCAGAGCAGCAGCTGAAATGAGGAGACTTTTAGGTCTCATTATCTCGATGGCTATCGAATTTTCGAACAAAATGATAGGGACCATTTTTGGTGATAATAAGACGATCTTCATTTTTTATCTGAAGAAAAATTCTCTAATTCGCATATTGAGCCAGATATTAGCGAGAAACCCGTTTTCCAGGGTTTAGGGGGCCATTTTCCCTTCCTTCCGTAAACTCAATCGCGTTAAGTTTTTCCCTTAAAAACACCTGCCGTGACCTACAAATTGAGCCCAAAGTTAAGTCTTCGGGGACTTTTCAGGAGCTTTGTCCCTTCATTTACTGGACTAATAAAAAGATCCTTGCAATTGAAATATGACAGTGTTGAAATAATTTTCAGTTACGCTCGTTGTCAGTTAATAGTAATGAAAATATTTCTCAGAACTCACCTCCAAATCTGGACCGGGATGAACATTTCTAATTTTCTGTATTTGCGTAAAATAGGATTGGGATAAAGCTTCGGCTCTTTTGCGTTTATCAGCTTCTCTTTCGAGACGTTTACGCCAAGAATCTTCCCGTTGGGTCATCAATTCCGAACAATGTTCCAACGTTTCTATCACAGCCGTCGTAGTAGACTTGAATGTTATTGCTTCACCTTTAAAATCGACCACTGGAAAACTCTCTGAAATCAACAAAAAATCCATCGAACTCGAATCTTAACAAAAGTTTATTGAGCATGCAGAATAGAAATGTCAAACCGTAATTTTATTCAAATTTAAACAAGGTGAATGGTACTAGGTCTATTTCTCTTTTAACTGTAACGATTTTTATAAAGATTAAAACACAATATGATCTAACCTTTTTCTGGTAAACCGTTTTTAGCATGTTTAACGCAATAGTCAAAATATCCTTGTAGCGTGTCGATCTGTCTACACAATATATCCTTGAATGTACCAATTTCGGCTAGTTTTTCCTTGATGTTTCTGGAGGATCTCTTGAAACTACTTCCTGAAGCTGTACTGAACGTATTTGACTGTAGACTGACTGTTGAACCATGACGTTTCAAACTATTTTCCGAACCAGTGCCGTACCCCGACTCTACCTAAGAAAAATAAATAGAAGAAGGTAAATATAGTGTAAATATCAGTTGTCAGGGTCGAATATGAAATATTTTACAATTTATTATAGATCCCAGATCCCAGGGCGATATGACATAACTTATTTTCAAATAGATGAAATGTTAGGTTCTCAGTAACATCTCGTGTGCTTTGAATACCTGTGTGTTTGTGGAGCTAGCCTAAGAGCACCTGGGCAGGTATCAGGTGAGAGAGGTAACAAAATATAAGAGTTACTTTACTTGAATCTAAATGTCTGATTTTTATATATGTTATGTAGAATAATATTCTATAATAGTATCATAAGTGTCAGACACTTTCCATGGGCGAAAACTTTTGTCAGACGCTTTAAAGCTTCACAAAAAAAAATTTATTTATTTTTACATGTCTTACTTTAAAATATATGTAATCAAGGAAACTATTACCAAGTTATATGTGCTCCAACAGATCCGAACTATACTGAATACTATACGTTGTGCATGAAGGGCACATATATATTAGACTGAGACATTGTGAGTTAATATACTGGGTGTCTCATTATATTCTGACTGTTTTCAAGAGCTTATATCTTCGAAACGGTTCTAGATAATAAGATGCGGTTTCCACAGTTAGGTTTAAAATTACTGTGAGTTTTGTTGTGACACATTTATATAAATGGCGTACTTCCGGTTTACCCGCTAGAAATGTGGCGTATTTTTAGAATACAGTAGATGTAATTTTTTAAATGGGACCCCCTGTATATTTAGCAATTTCTTGAAAGACGCATATTTTTACTTTTCATCGGTACCTTAAAGTTTAAAATCAGTGCACAGAAAGCGAAGTTAGATAACTTTAACTGGGATACTGTAATGATTCAGATATCTTGATAAATAAATCTTAATAAATAATAATCAAGGAGGCGTTAATATGTCACATCACAAAAATATTGCGATCATTGACAGAACGTCACATTGTGTTAGAACCAGTTAGAACAAGATGGTATTTTGAACCAAAATTTTTACTTTCAACAAGACGGGGCTCCACCCCATTATTCCAACATAGCAAGAGAATCTGTTAACCAACAATTTGGAAATAATTGGATTGGTAGGACTGGTCCAAATGGCCTCCAAATTCTCCAGACCTGACTGTTCCAGATGTTTTTGTATGGGATTTGTGAAAGATAAGAGTCTACAACCCGATGCCTGCTACTATTGATGAATTAAAAAATAACATACGGCAGGTAATGGAAAATATTCCTCTTGAAATACTGACAGCAGCATTTGACAACTTGGTTCGATTCCACAAATGTATAGACCAAGAAGGAAGACACATCGAACATTTGTTTTAGAGTGCCCTAAAACATGTTCCTATTTGTTGTTTACAGTTCACTTTAGCTAATAAAGCTCCAACTTTATATCTAAATCATTACAGTATCCTAGTTAAAGTTATCTAACTTCGCTTTCTGTGCACCGATTTTAAACTTTAAAGTACCGTTATAAAGTAAAAATATGCGTCTTTCAATAAATTGCTAAATATACAGGGTGTCCCATTTAAAAAATTACATCTACTGTATTCTGAAAATACGCCACTTTTCTAGCGGGTAAACCGGAAGTACGCAATTTATATCACAACAAAACTCACGGTAATTTTAAACCTAACTGTGGAAACCGCATCTTATTATCCAGAACCGTTTCGAAGATATAAGCTCTTAAAAACAGTCAGAATATAAAAGTAGGGGAACCGAGTTACTATAGACGTCTCACTCGCTCTGAGACGTATTCATAGTGCTCTCGCACTCATACTCACGGCTGATAATTTTTATGTTTAGGGGCTGTTCGGTAATAACAATTGGTCTGACTAACGAAATATAGCTTGGTAATAGTTGCCTTGATAACATATTTGAAAGTTAGACATAAAAATAAATAAGGTTTATTTATTTTTTTGTGTAGCTTTGAAGCGTCTGACCAAAGTTTTGGTCCATGGAAAGTGTCAGACACTTATGATACTACGTTAGCATATTATTCTACAAAACATATATAAAAATCAGACATACAAATTCAAGTTAAGTAACTCTTATTTTTAGTTACCTTTCTCACCTGATACCTGCCCAGGTGCCCTTAGGATAGTTCCACAAAAGCACAGGTATTCAAAGCACACGAGATGCTACTGAGAACCTAACATTACTTCTATTTGAAAATAAGTTTTGTCTTATAGCTCTGGGATCTTGGACTATTACTTACACCTGGGTAAAGTGATGTCGTTTTACTCTGATTAAATTTTTGGACACCCGGTATAATAGAAATGTATTAAATGATAAAATGACGATAAAAAAATATAACCTCACTTCCACTGATTGTACTTTTCAGGATTCACCAGTTTTGGTTTCCGCAATGAGATTAAAAATTACTAAATAAATTTTACCTGATATCCTGGCAGCGGTAACCAGTGAGATATGGGAATAAATTGTTCTCGCAATATGCGAAAAGAACCATCGTTATATCTAACTTTCGACATGTAAAAGTTATACTAACTCTATTTACGGAAATAAACAATTTTCAATCATTTTGATAGCCTTGATCACGTTCGTTTGTGTAGAACCGGAAGAGATTTTTTTTGTAGTCGTACTGGTCTGATTAAAATAGTCTTTGGATAATAAAATTTATCTACATTTAAACCTTTTCAATTGAATTTTTTTATATACAGCGTTGCATTGCTGAAAAGACTGGAAAAGAGGGATTATCTTTTAAACAGGTAAAGGGAAAGTTATGAGAGAGTGTTTAGCGTACGGTCGCCATCTTGAATATTTTGAAATGGCAACCTCGGTCGGGTGCCGTATCACAAAGAAGCTTATTTTTTTCTCTTTTCAAAAATAATAGCAATTTATCATTTTACTCGGAATATGTGATAGAAATTTAACAAAAATATTAAACTTGTAATTATAAACTAAACATTAATTTAAGTAGCAAATACTTCATCAACTTTGTGCTCAAAATGCTGGCCATTTGTTTGTTGACAATGATATAATCACTCTTCAAAGCTATGAATAGAATCGTTGATCATTTGTGAAGTGATTCTCTGCATTTCGCGACGTATGTGATCCTTTAAATGGTTAAGTTGGTTGGTCTGTTAACATAAAGTCTTTTAAGTAGAAAAAAATCAAGTGGTGTCAAGTTGAGGAATCTTGCCGGCCACTTAATTTCACCACCGGGGAAAAAGTGTATTTAAATATTGCCTAACGTCTATTTGATAATGAGGAGGTGCTTCATATTAGGAAATAATCGATTTATTTCAGGTATAATTACATTTTGGAGTAAATCAAGATATTAAGCACCAGTAACTGTTACTTCAATAAAAAAGTAACGATCAAATGGTTTTTCACCAAACCCCTCACACCTCGCCTCACACATTAACTTTTTGTGGACACTGTGTACAAATCCTCCTCAAACCAGTGCAGATTACAATTTAAAGAGTACCAGCAGTTATGTCTGTTAACAGAACTGTTCTAGCAAAATGTGGCTTTACTTTTAAACCATATTAGTATCAGTTTTGACAATTTGTACATAAATAACATTGGTTACATTTTTATTGCCTACTATTGTTTTTTGCTCAATTCTAAAAACCTATAAGGTTATTAGTACAGTACAATTTAATTGAAAAAAATAAAACTGATATTTTATAAATTAAGTGATACATTGCTTTTATCAAAAACATTTGCTATAAAATATGCAGAATATCATCTCATTCATCATCATAGAATTTCATAACTTTCCATAACCCTGTATAAAAATATGCTAATGCACAAAACTAATTAAGTAATATGATTTATGATGATTTTGGTGGTACCTAACAGGAAGCTGACCGATTTCA
This sequence comes from Galerucella pusilla, assembly GCA_910591695.1. Taxonomy (NCBI): domain Eukaryota; kingdom Metazoa; phylum Arthropoda; class Insecta; order Coleoptera; family Chrysomelidae; genus Galerucella; species Galerucella pusilla. The sequence continues at coordinate 572,632 of CAJUYI010000020.1, read as the reverse complement.
ATCTTGAAATGTAAAATAGTGATAATATATTGTGCAAAAGTACTACTGATAATACAATAAAAACAGTATTTTATATTATTTAACAATTTTTAAAGCAAACTTGCTGATAAAATCAAATATATCATAAATTTGAGAGAAAATTTTAATGAAAAATGATCTAAATTGTACAATATGAACTCAAAATTCTCAGTTCTTGGAATATAATCTTTAAAAATCAAAATATATGTTGTACCTTCACACATAAAATACCAGTAAGACACTTCATATCTCTGATCACACTACTAAAATATTTTGATTACTTAGTGTTTAAATGTAAACCAAATTTTATAGCCAACAATGTTTACAACATAGGAAGTTGTTTACTTACAACAGTTTTCTACTAAAATCAAAAATAGGCCAAGTAATATAAATTTATTGAACATTGATTAAATGTATAATAATTGTGAAGTGTATTCGCTCACCTTGAAAGATTCTAAAGCTTCAACCCAACTTTGTTTGCTTTCTACTGAATTTGCTCGAAGATACCAAACACAATCATTGACTGAAACATCAAATCTGCTCTCATCAAATTCATGTGGCTGAAATTAAAATAAAATAGAATGTAAATAGGTCAAAATGTACATTTATCTGTTTATCACAATATTATCTGTAACTGTTGAAAAATAATTTCATATTGGTTTTATTATCCTTACTTTACTTAGTGATTCAATTCCCCAGAATGCATAATTAGGTATTTTAGTCACTTGTTTTACTAAAGGTAATTAAAAGTACTGATATTTGCATATTCAATGACACAACTTGTGGTTAGAAATAAAGTACTTACCTTGAACCATATCTAAACAATTTTTTATAATAATCACGTAATTAGCTTTTTGCACAATCAAGATGCAAAATTGATAAAATAGAGATACCTACTTTTATTACAGCCTTGGCAAGGGACAAGGCTCCTCTACATCCATAACCACTTTCTTGTTCACTTTTATAATATGAAAGAGTACCGTTTTTCAATACAATGTATCTATCCTGCCATCCATGTATATAATTCGTCCACTTACTTAACACACCTGAAAATTCAGTTTGATTTTCCAGATCAGAATCATCGCTACTATGACCCTCTGCCATACTACTTTGAATATTTAGTTGGTTTATTTGTATTGACCGATTTCGTGGGCGTTGACATCTCGTGCGACTTAACGCATCCTGATAGTTTGTCTAATTTTTTAACTAAATTCACTTTTTTAATCGTAATTCAAGTTACTCAAATATTGTTTATTACAATTTGTCGCACCTGACATTTGATGACAAAAAATGACATTTGACAATTTATGACTCATCAGTCTTATTCTGCTCGGCTGGCCCTTTCTATACGATGTGAACAGCCACTGTGACCTTAAAGAACATACGAGGGGAAGTTGAAAACTAATTAGCTTAGAACACTCGCATTTATTCAATAAATAACACTATTATACACTATTTTCGGGAAAGCAAAAGTAAATTATACGAAATCACGAGTTTTTGTCTGATTTTGCAAAAAATCAATAGTAAAAAATTGAATGTTTTTGGATAATGATTAAAATTGGGGAGTGCTATCGCACTTTTTGCAAAGTAATTCAAAAACTAATTGTTCCGTATAGTTTACCAGACCTTGAAAGTTTTCATTTCATAAACCATCTGATCCGTTATAATCAACGCCATCAAGATGTCCCTCGTCTCTAAGTCTTTGTGCTACTAATCTTTCCCTGTCAAAACCGTCTATGCCTAATCCTAGTCTTTCTATAGCTTTTTCTCCTAAATATCCATTCTGTTCCTGATACTGTCTGGAACGTCTAATACCAACGTCTGGATCAAAAGGCCACATTTGGTCTTTATGCAGTATTGGATGTCCAGCTACGTTAAACTGCACAACGTCCTTTACAAATCCAGCTATCTGTCCATAACACAAGGAAAATAAAAGTGGCAGGATAACTAACTAAAATAATAAATATATAAATCAGTAATTATAATTTTACTGTCCCCAATCTTCAAATAATTAATCAATTTTCATATACCCCTGGCATGTATATATAATAGAGGAGTTCTTTTAAAAATGTTTGATATATTTTTATTTTTTAACACTGGAATACTGAAAATGTTTCAAAGTAAAATTTTACATACCTTTTGAAGAATCATCTTTAAAGTTTCAACATTTATTACCAATGTCACGTTTAAAACAATTTTATTTATGAAAGAAACGCAGGTTTAAATTAATTAAAAGTGAAAGTATCTGGCTCAGAGTCCACCGCATACTAAAGTTGAATATTGGAAGAAGTAGAACAATTTTATAATTATTCCACCATAGATAGCATTCATCTATAGTCATTTATACATTTAATTGGAATTTAACAAATACGTTACCAACATTTTCTTCGAATTTAGATATTAACCATTCCAAATCTATAAATTATCAAACTAGACTCTCACGCGGTAGACCCGTGTTCGATTCCCCGTGAAGAAGTTTTTTTTATTGTTAATTTTATTTTTAAATAAGTATTCTGCTTGATATTAATAACGACAACAGAGGTAGACGTTTGAAATATTTAGCAAAATATTCATTTATTATAGATAATGGTATGGTACCCTTCATGAGGGAGTCCGACTGGCAACATCTACTTATAACAGCATCGTATATTTAAAAAGGGTAACCGTAGCATTATACAAATTGGACATTCAAGAACTGTACGTTTACCACAAAAAAATTAGTGGAAACATAAAATTGAATTGTTAAATTTTTAATTTAAAGTTACAGTTTATAAAAAAATTTTATTTTCTAGATTTTTTATTAAGTGGGTCGTAGAAAAAATATGCTGTGGATTGACCATATCGCACTTGAACGATTGAGCACTCCGCCTACGGCGTCGTGCTCAAACTTCGTCCTCGTGCGATATGGTCATCAAATCTATTCTATCAAAATATTCTATCAAAATAATTCTATCAAAATATGCCCGTTTTACATTTAAATACAACCTGCCAAATGTCAAATCAATTTATCCATCCATTTTAAAGTTATCGAATTAAAACATTCAAGTTTTCAAAATTTCAACACCCTGTATTTCGAAAAGTAAATGTGCTAGACCCCTTAATCCTCATATCATTTTGTCAAATTTTACGAGAGGAATCTACATGCAAACGTTGTAATTACCCTTAACGTTCGAAATGCTTATACCATTTTTTGCGCGATCGTATTGAAATATATTCCGAATAAAATAATTTAAATTTCTTCGAAATGAACGAAATGTCAAAAGTGACATTTATACTTCTCGATCAGTTTAAATTATATTTTGCATTTTGGTGAAATTGCGCTATCGATCTTTTTTGTTTATTTAAAGCATCGGTTGTCAGGTTGGTAGTTGTGTTTACTGGTTTCTAAGTCTAACACGTCGGTAAGTGATTTACTTACCGTTCAGACGTCGGTAAGTAAACTACGTCCTAGCCCTACAAACATTTAAGTGGTCCTAAATAATATATTACTTCATTCATTACACAAAAGAAACAAAAAATATAAGAAGATTGATATTTTTTAATGAACAGAATCGAACAGAACAATATAAAAAGTGATAAATAGCATGAAAACAATTTCACCAAAATGCAAATTTTATTTTAAACTGATCGAGAAGTATAAATGTCACTTTCGACATTTCGTTCATTTCGAAGAAATTTAAATTATTTTATTCGAGATTCGAATATTTCAATACGATCGCGCAAAAAATGGTATAAGCATCTCGAACGTTAAGGGTAATACCGGTCTTCAGCAAAATTCGAGGCTACGCTCAGCCTCCAAACATTGCTGTCGACCGGTAAACAACCCTTACCGTTCTTGATACTTAATATACTATTACGACGTCTGAACGGTAAGTAAATCACTTACCGACGTGTTAAACTTAGAAACCAGTATACACAACCTACCGTCCTGACAACCGATGCTGTAAATAAACAAAAAAGATCAATCGCGCAAAAAAAATTATGGAAATAATAGTAAAAATGTATCCGAACAAATTCAAGTAGATCACCAGCGCTGCGAATACCAGCTTTGCATGGAATTTTAATGTAGCATCGTTGGTTCAGTGGTAGAATGCTCGCCTGCCACGCGGGCGGTCCTGGGTTCGATTCCCGTCGGAGCATATGAATCTCTGCTTCGTGAACGAAAGAGAGACTCAGGCGATAGCACACGCACGCAAGCAAGGCACATAACGAAGCAACGTAACATAACGTAATGTAACGGTCAGATCTTTTGCGTCGCTCAAACCTAACCTGACGTAAAGAACTTAAGTTCCAAAAAGTTCTCATCTTTACTTGAATTCAATGAAAAAATAAAAACTTAATTTTACTCAGCACCTGTTTGGGGGGGGGGATATCTCAGAAGGGGGTGAGCTAAGCTAATATTTTAACTACATTTTCGTTTAGAATGTTGCCTCAGTTACTTTTTTTAACCAGAGATTTAATCACTTGATGTAATTGCTGCATATTGTTTTCAGTATGATATAAAGCAACAAAAATGGAAAACCAGTAATTTTAGGAGAAAGCATTATTTTGCGACATCAGTGTATTCCAATTTCCGCCTTTATACGAAGTATCCGAAAACCTGGACCAGTATAGATTAAATATGCCACGTGAAAATGCTTGTATTGGATATTGGATTGTAGTACTACCACATCTACTGTACAAATTCTAGTAATAAATAAGTCAACAATTTTAATAAAAAGTGTTAATCGGTTAAGACGATTATTTGTTATTTTTTAAATATTATAGTGTTAAGTGTATCTTTAATATGGATGGATAAATAGATTTGACATTTCGCAGGTTGTTTTTAAATATAAAAAAGGAAGATATTTTGATGGAAAAACATGTTTAAATTTTTGATCCAGTTGTGTACATTTGGAAGAATATGTTATGCCAGTGGCGTAAAAAATGGGAGAAGAAAGGTAGCATATTCTTCCAAATTTACACCACTGGATCAATAATTGGATCAAATATTTTTCCATCAAAATATGCCCTTTTTACATTTAAAAACAACCTAACCAAAAATGTCAAATAAATTAATCCATCCATCTTGAAGTTATCACATTAAAACATTTAATTTTTCATGACTGTAACAATGCGGTATTTCGAAAAGTAAATAAGCTGGACCCCTCAATTATTACCTATATCATTTTGTCCAATTTTACGAGAGGTATCTACATGCAAACGTTGTAAGTGTCATTTGAAAACACCCTGTATATGTACAGATATATTTTTTCGATATGGGGTGTAATGTGTAGCAAAATATACTAAATATATGATGCACATTAAAAGATACTTAGTCATTGGAGACTTGTATTATTGTAACCCGCACACCACTAGCTTTCGATGACTTACTTACATAGCTTGGACCAATAACAGTGTGCAAAGGGCTAAGCTACCGCCATCTATCAATGGGTAGTCCAACTACATTCATCAACCACAAACTCAACAGAACTATCTTTCTATCTTGAACATACTCAACAAAACTATCTTTTTACACCAAAAGAGTTGCGTTCTCCTCAATAAATTAAAAGATACTTGGGCATTGGAGGTGCGTTGTTGCTTAAAGTCGTGTGACCCGCCGCCCTTTGTTTTCCCGCAGTTTTGATGACTTACATAGCTGAGACCAATAACTGTATGATAATAGCATATAGACCACCATCTATCAATGGGTAGCTCAACTACACTTTTCATCTGTTCAATTTCAACAAAACTATCTTTCTCTCAAACATTCTCAACAAAACTATCTTTTTTTCACCATAAGAGTTGGGTTTTCCTCAATAAATAATCTGCATTGGAAGAAGCTTGGGTATTGGAGATGCGTTGTTGTTTGAAGTCGTGTGGCCCGCCTCCCTTTGTTTAACCGCAGTTTTGATGACTTACTTACATAGCTGAGACCAATAACTGTATGATAATAGCACATAGACCGCCATCTATCAATGAGTAGCTTAACTACACTTTTCATCTTACAATCTAAACAAAACTATCTTTTTTATACCAAAAGAGTTGGGTTTTCCTCAATAAATAATCCGCATTAAAAAAGTGTTTGTAGTGAAATTGTGATATAGTTGACAGTTGGGTAAAATTAAAGTCGGTTATTTTTTTTTAAACTTTTATATTTTTGAATCAAAGTACTGTTGTTCACAATTTTTTTTCTTTCATTAGACGGATAAAAATTAAAATTTCCCAATTTATTTATTACCAAATGTTATTTATTATAAACTGCGTAATCGACCTTCCTAATTACATAAACCGTGTAAGCTTTGACCGTGTCACGTAACACCGAATGCACCTGTGAAGAGGGAAACTTTCTTGCTGCTTTCACTTTCTACTGTTGTTCTACACTTCACCTCGAATTAGTATTACCGCATAGTTGGTGTTGTACTGCGGATTAAAATGCCGAAAATATTTTTGGTAAGTAGAACATTTCCCATTGTTTTTATAATTATTTTATTTATTTGTTTTTTTTTACAGTTCCTAATGTTAATATTCGGCTTTGTATTCATTACTGATTCAACTATTCAACCTAGAGCTCCAAATTTTCAATATTACGAAAGGTAAGTCGAATTTTAATATTACTTGATATAGAAATTCCAAAAACCCATTAAATAATTCACGTTAGTATGTACAGGGTGATTAGATACAAAGATGGCCCGATGCTAGAATGAGTAAATACTAGAAAATAGGTTGAGTTTGCTGGTTTATGATAAGGGGTGTTGAAGAAAAATACGCATCTCTACGATTATGGCAAACTATTGGCAGCATTGTAATGAAAATTTGTAAAAATATGTTTTGGAAGTTGACAGATACAATTTATCTGTTTTAGAATCTCATAGACGGCGCTAGTTACACGGTTAGTTTCGAGTAGTTTTATTTGGATATCAAAAACTACTAGGTACTAACTGTGTAACTAGCGCCCTCTATGAGAGAAATAACAAATTAATGGATTTTTTCAACTTCCAAAATATATTTCTTACAATTTTGCCAATAGTTTCGGCATAATTCATAATAAGTTCCACAGTTATTGATACTGATGTTTATTCCAGACCGAAATATAGATATCCATATTATGACGAAAATGGGATTGGAAGACTGCTATATGGTTACGGAGACGACAAATTATACAAATATACAGTTTTCTCGCCTTTAGAAGGAATTCATTAAGCAATTAGTGTTAATTTATTTATTTTAACAAATATTACGAGGAAAAGTGTAGATAAAAATGTTTAGCTGATAAGTTAAGTAGAAAATATTTTTTATTTTGTTTTAAGAATAAAATTTATGGAAAATAAGTTGTAGATTACGTTTTTTTTTCTTTATTTTTTCTCTTAGGAAGAACTAAGGATCCAAAACAGTTGGAGAGAAAGTGCAAAAATGGAGAAATAGCGGTGAAAAAGGGAACAATGCAAATTAAAATAACCTAAATTCAAAAAATAAGTAACATTGACGGTGTTATTGTTGGTTTTATATTACAATTGTATATAGAACATATGAATAAATAAAATATATACAAAGATCCAAGAGTATTTGATAAATATTAGTCAACAAACGGTATAAAAAATGTTAACATTACCGATTATACATCAATATCTAATTGATATACGTAATTAATTTTCCAATAATACAATTATTCTAAACATGAGCTTAATTAATTAGAAAATAATAACACAATATACAGGTTGTTTCATAACTATCGGTTTTCAACTACTAATCACTAATCAATAGAAAGTGATAAAAGAAATATTGATTAAATTTTTTTATCTAATTGTAATTCTTTGATAGTTAGACATACTGCTAGAGACGCCCTGTATATTTCTAGCACGTATAGAGAAGGGTGAACATTTTATTTGTACTAATACATACGTTACGTATATACAGGGTGGTAGGAATATTTCACAAGATGTGTATGTACCTCAAAAAGGATTTATCGTATATAAAAATTAGGAAAATCAATTTTAAATAAAATTGAAGAAAATTAGGGAGTTATATTTAAGTTTTCTACTTCAAAGAAAGTGCTTTAATACTCGTACAACTGAATGCAGATAAATGTGTAGCTAGTATTTCAGCCGAATGTAGTCAAATTTGGTTACCAATGTTAGCAAGAGAAATTTCCAATAATCAATTACCTGCGTTATCAGGATAGCATCATAAGTTTTTATCCAGGTTTTCTTATTATTTATCATTGGAATAGTTGTTAATCGATACACACTTCAATACACAAAATCACCAAAGTGAGCTATACATATTTTGAGAACTAAAATAATCATACATAAAAAAGTAACAACAAACGCGTTTTATTAACATTTCCAAAATAAGCGAAAAAAAGCGCTATCCCAATAAAAAAAAACCGTTCCTGGAACGTGCACTTCACTGGATTCCATTTCTAGTAGACTATCATATCGTTAGAATGTCATTAAATAGAATATTTTATTCACATTTTACCAGAGATATGATCTACTATGAATGAACCTTAATACAATTTGACAACAAAGTTTTGCAGTCCTCAACTTCAAAATAATATTGATTGTCTAGTTGTCATATTGTTGTGTCAGATAGGGACCAAAAATTATTTTATTACTAGTTAATCTTGACAACGGTAGCTGGAACGCCACCGAAACGTCGAAATAAAAAATAAAAAACATTATTGTGGTTTGATTCCCAAAAAATAAAAGAAAAAATAATAAAATTTACTGATTGATTTTACCTTTGTGATTAATATTCATAGCTTCGCTTGGTATATGACAAATTGAAAAAAACATGATAGTCCAAGATCCCAGGGGGTCTATTCACTAACTTGTGTGAGTGGTCGTGTAGGACCTCTCTCTCACAATTAAGCTTTACTGCGCATGTCACTCTCCTAAAATTATAAAATTCCTATTCAGGAAAGATAGTAGAATGCTCATACACTCCTATACGAGTACTCTACTGGGTAAAACCAAGAGAGTTGTTAGATTCTGAGAGAATGGACTTGCGCACATTGTCTTTGGTGATACAATTAGATAGATAAAGGAAGATTATAATGTAATCACACAACATGTGCCTATTTACTTTTCAGTCCATAAAATAATGACTAAATATTTAATTCATTTTTAGTTTTTGCAGTTTAATTGTTTAGTTTTTGGAGTTTATTTGTTTATTTTTTGTAGTTTAATTGGTTAGGTTCTGTACTTTGTTTAATCGTTTAGTTTGTGGAGTTTATTTATTGTTTTTAAAATAGATGATGACGATTTGGTAATGCAAATGCTAGTAGACAATGTGTTTCCAACGTCAAGATCCTTTCTTGGTTTTGTCTGATTTTAATTATCATTAAACATTTTCGCCTATTTGAAGTTTAAAGTTTATTAATATTGTTTTTTGTGCCTCACACAACATTTTCTTTTCAATAAATTATAAAAAGGGAACTAAAATCGTACTCACTCTTTCTCACAACACATCTAAATATCTCATGGAAAAACTTATGCTGAATCATAGAGTATTACTCTATGTACTTAATCAGACGGTGGTTGTGCTTATATCAGTGTTTATATTTTTAAATTCAAACCTACTAACAGTACATTAGAACTAAAAATAGTTCTAAGATAGTCGCGCCACTTGGCAACGCTGGACAAAATGTAGTAGACGAGTCGAATGATCGTGATTAGGGTTTTGATGGTCCATGTGAGTGATGAGTGAGAGAGTACTCATATCGATGAGTTGTCGTGCACGAGCACTCTCACATGTTACAGAATAGACCCCCAGAGCGATAAGACATAACTTATTTTCAAATAGATGAAATGTTAGGTTCTCAGTAACATCTCCTGTGCTTTGAATACCTGTGTGTTTGTAGAGCTATCCTAAGGGCACCTGGGCAGGTATCAGGTGAGAAAGATAACTAAAGATAAGAGTTACTTTACTTAAATTCAAATGTCTTATCGCTCTGGGATCTTACTCTATGAGGAACATTTTTATAACTTTCTTAAATAGATCTAAAATGAAAAAAATCTCAGATAAGTATTTCATTTGAAAATTATTATAAGTGATTTTATGTAAAACTTCCAACTTGTAAAATGAACAGTTGCAGATTGTGTAAGAGCATCTTCGCCCGATTTTAACTCTACTTTCACCACCAAATTAGAATTGGGAATATTGGTGACAGAATCCCCTTCTTGTCTTTATTTTCAATAACCGTAAGCTGCAAAAGCTGTATAAAAATATTGCTCCCAGCATCGTAACGCTTATTTTTAAGAGTACAACTCAACATTAGACATATCAAATACTTACAAACCCTCATCAATTAGTTTCGAACTCGCCCTCTCCCGTTTACTGGAAAAGCTCTTCAACCAACTAAGCCACGGCGCCAGCTATCTAATATCGAACAAAAAGGAGCCAAAAACTTGATTTTTGAATATTTATTTTATTCTGTATTTAGTATTTATTGTTATAGCGGCAACAGAAATTAATCATTTGTGAAAAACTGTCCTAACTATTACGGTTCACGGTAACAGATAGACAGGCGGACGGCGAAGTATTAGTAATAGGGTCCGCTACCGGAACCCCAAGAAAATTAAACATTTGTAATGTTAAGGTCATTTTATGTAACTTTTTTCATATCATGTTTAAAACAACGAGTGGGAAAGCTAACAGCTGGTAAAAAGAATTCCATTTGAAATAACTTTCACAAACATTTGAAGCACTATAGTTATGAAACATCCTGTATATATCCTAGACGTACCTTACCTAATTTTTATGATACCAAAACCCAAAAATTATGAATATCAAAAATTACAGACCATATAAAAATTTTTTTTGGTGGAAAATTTCAAAATAAATCACGATATAATATATATTATATAAAAACTGGCTGTTTTTTTTTCATTTCTTTCGTAATATTGATTTGTTTAGATAAAAGATCACAGAAACGTTTAATATCCCATTTTTTTAAATCAACTTTAAAATATTCATATTGCTTAGGTAACTAAGATACTTTATTACTTTATTTTCCTGAAAATACGACGTTAAAAAATTATATAAAACCTCAACACGCATCCAAATTCAATATTAATCAAAAAATGTATTTCTTACGAGACGACACACCCTGTATTTTTAGGTGCGGCATTATTGTTATCCAGCACTTCTTTATTTTCTATTAAATCGTCTTGTAATGAGCCGTGTTCAACTAAACCGTCGTTCTGAAGGTTAGTCGCTGGGATTCCCTTGTCTTTATTCGTTGTTTGTACATTACCGCCATCTACATTCGAACTTGACTTGCGAGATCTGCTCGGTTGAGGCGTTGTTACACTGTTCGATATTACACCCTGTAGTTTGATTTGTTGTTGGACTTTCGTTTCCAAAATTCTCGTTAAGACGGATATTTGGTTGAATATGGCCGACATGAATGTGGAATATCCCAAACTGAAAAAGAAAAGGTTATTTCTATTTCTTCCTGAATTTGTGTTTATTTCTTACCACTCGGTGTTCGTCCAGTAGTTGATTATAAGTAAACCTTGTCGAAGCCTGGATACTGTTTCGACAGACTGGTCGTGAGATTTAGCCGCGTTTATAACACGCAATACGGCCATGGCATCTCTTAATAGAATCGAAAAAACTAAAGACCATTCTAAACAATTAGCTTCCATGAATAATTGTAGTAAATATCTAAAAATGAAAAAAAAGTGTTAAAGATATTTTTTTAAGAATCTTCGCTACGAGGGTGGATCTAATATTGCATTTCAATGAAGCATCTTCCTTGCCTCCAAACAAAACCAACTATAGTCTATTTTTATGTACGAGACACTAATAAAAACTAATTTCTAATGCAAAATTTAGTACGGTTATACAAAATAATCTAAATATTTCCAAAAATTTTCATAAATGTTCCGGAGCTTATACTTATTCCATAAGCTGTACAAGACAATAGAAAAGGGTTTGAACAGGCCAAAAGCTCTTTCTATTAAAGATTACATAGCGGTATCAAAAGATTATTTATAATAAGTACTTATTTCCCAATGAAGGTTTAAAATTTTCTCTAAAGCTGCGTCCACATTATGTCGTGTCGATCGACAATGCCGATCCAGTGTGGATGGTCGCCAGACATTGTCGATCCATAATGTGGACGCGGCTTTACAGTTTTCCAATTATAAGTGGATAAACACCTTCCGACAAATTTCACCGAAAATGCGATTATAGGTGTGATTACTGTGATTATAGTTGTATATTCTCAACAGCTTACTAAAAGTCGTTTAGTTGCAATTGTGAATTGTAAAACTGTTGATGAGACAGAGTAATAGTTAGTAGTACCATAATCTGTACAGAGCAATAGAAAAAGGTTTGGACATGCCAAAAGCCCTGTGTATTAAAGATTACATAGCAGTATCATAAGATTATTTTCAATAATTACCACTGGAAAAAGAATTCCAGAAAGTCTATTTTAATAGAAATGAGCGATATTGTAGTATGGAGAAGAAATTACCCAAGGACTATAAAAAAAATGAGAAGCCAAAGAAAAATAATATAGTATACACCAAGGTGGTGAAGACTATTATTATAGGCTGAGCACCAAGATTATTTCGCGAGTGGCTTTACCCGAGCGGAATAAGGTGCGAGGTTTATAAAAATGTTTCACCACCATGGTGTATATACAATTTTTTCCACTACTAGCCAAATTTAAGACAAAAATTAAAAACAATTTAGAAACGCACCTCGAAAAGCGTTTACCCCGTCGTCTGACTGACAAGTACACTGTCAGTTCTCGATATATTATGAACGTACTCGTTATGTCATCAGCCATTTTCGACTAGTAGTGTATTCAAAAAAGTATACCAACCCATTTTTCAAAAGTTATTTTATTTCAACATACATATACAAAACTTTAACCAAAATCTATTATTATTATAAATATTAATAATAGGAACACAATTTGTTGCATTCTGTAAATTACTTAAAATTGCCGGTCCAGTGGAGTTATTTTGATGTTAACTGGTAAGTAGATGACGATGATGAGGATGGCATCGGTTGCAAGTCACATAAAGATGACGATCACGGTGACGGCAACGGTTTTAAGGCATTTGTAGATGAAAGAATTGTATTTGATATATTTTTCTTATATCCAACCCGGGTGGTTTGATAGTTGTTTCATGACACTACTTTAAAGAATGTACGGGGTTATATCAAAATATCTTCTTTATTTAATATTTAAAAAAAAATTAAAAACAACAAAAAGCTAGAAAAGATGTATATTCTATTTTATGGACTATTTATTCACCTGTTGTAACAATAGTTATAACTTCCGATATAAAAAACTATCTAATAAGATCAAAATTTGGATAATTTTGATTTGATGATTTACTAACACATCGCTTGAAAACAAATGAAACATTCTTATGTAATTGAAAAAATATCACAACTTCATCAGTCTTCTAGGCGTTGAAAGATCAGCTCCCGCCATTTACCTGTTTCTTACAATATCTCAGGATAGGAAAGAGATATCGCTTTGCTGTTTGCAATGTTTTATTACTAATTTAGTCAACTTTTCAAAGACCTACTTCAATTTGTATTCTTCCATTTAAAATTTTTACGAGAAAACAGAATATACAAAAAAAATAAAACAGCGCCCTCTAGCGTTTATACTGTCAATCAGATTGCTTCATATTTACAAATTTTCGATTGTTTAATAAAAGCTTTTTCAAACAACATCAAGTTTATTAAAATCGGTCAAACAGAACCGGAATTACAGGAGTTTTTTCGTAACAAGGTTCCCACTCTCTCCCACCCCTCATTTGAAGATATAGATTTAAACTTCTCATATTAAAAATATGCAGAGTTTGTCGAGGAATCTGATTATAATATTTAATATTCTCCTTAATTTAGTAAATTTTGAAAAATTTTTACTGTCAAATACGCCCTCTAGCGGTGGACCTACAACTCTATAAATATTTTCCAGGTTTTTCTCGAGGTCACTTTTGTTATAAATATTTTTTTTCTCGAAGCTGTACTATAAACGGTTCCCGAGATATGGCCGAGAGCCATTCTTATTGGGACACCCGGTACAAAAACAATACAAAAAGAAGTATTCTTTAAATAAAATACAAAAGAGGTACAATCGTAAGTGTTTTCTACTAAAAACAACAAGGAAATAAGTTTAATCGGTTAAATACAATCGATTCACCCTCGCAAATTCACAAATTATAACAAAAGCACTCTGTATATAGAAAAATAACTCACCTTAATTGAACTTCGGATCTTTGCGACCCCTTATTATCAGAATTGGACAGTTGTTCTAATATTTTAGTGGACGGAACTTCCCAATTATCAAGACCAGGTAGCACTAAATCTCTCTCATCACCCCAAACGGAACTAATCGTACTCATCATGGATTCGTCCAAGGTGGAATTTAGCGTGGTCGTTTTCAAACCGATATTAAAATTCGATATAAAACCGTCGGACATTTTTTTTTCAGAATGTTCCACCGCTTCGATTTTATCTCTATCCAAATGTGTGCTGCAGATACTTTGTTCGTCTAAATCAGTCTCACCGATTTGACTGGTTTGGTCCAAAGTATTAACGGGTGTTATTAGACCGGTGTATGGTAAACCTTGCAGCGACATATAACCGCTGTCACCGATACGACTGGAAGTCGTCGGGTAATTAAAAACGTCCACCTTTAAAGATCTCAGTTGATCTTCCATGTTAGAAGTTGGACTTTCTAACGACGTTTGAGGAGCTGCGGAAAAAAACAATTAAATTCCTGTATATTCACTTTTATATGCAATAAACTCACTGGAGATGCTTTTTTTCGGCATGGAGAAATTAGAGCTCGGATAAGGCCAACAGAAATCTTCGTGTACTTGTTTTAGAGTTTTTACGAAATCGTCTACCCTTGCAGCTCGATCTTTTTCTTTAGCTAACCACGTTACTAAATGAAAATCGAGATGTGCAGCGAAATATCCCAGATCTGTCAGTCTACGAACGGATAATAATCGCCGGGCGTGTTTTTGTAAAATTACGTCTATGAAAAATTCTTCAGAGGTATTCGTTTTCGAAGTCCTGTAAATAAAAAAAAAAACTATTTAAAATAGAATAGAAATTAAATCCAAGAATATATTTGAACTACTTTTCAGTGTAGGACTAGAGGAAAAAAAGTAAGAAGGATCTGCAGCACCTAGGTATATATTCGCCGCCACTGCTATATGATATTTTAAAGGTAGTACTACCAGATTTTCAATTTTTGAGGCTGGGATTTGAAAAAAAAACTGAAAAAAATGCGAAATTTCCTTCTTAGTTTTGGAAGTTGACAATAACTTTTTGAATTTATACTAGAAAACGTTGGGATTAAGTTCAGGGTTTGTATGCCAGTGGATGTTCGATTAAAACCCAGAGACTACATTTCAACTACTTTTCAGTGTAGGACGAGTGAAAAAAGTAAGAAAGATATCCGGATAAGAACAAGATAGTATATCCGCCGCCACTGCTGAATCACATTTTAAAGGTAATACTACTAAATTTTCAATGCTAGAATTTGAAAAAAAAAATGGAATTTTCACTTATAATCTCTCTAGAGCACGAAATATTTCCGGAAATTTTCTAGAAATGCGAAATTTTCTTTAAAAATTCGCAACTGAGGTAAATTTCCGGAATATTAATTCTTCATGCACTAGGGATATTCGGAAAGAAAAATTTATACCAAAACTTTTAAAATAGAAATTAAATTGGTGACATACAAGGAATTTCTAATACGTTTGAAATTCGTAACAGATAATAACATGTACCTATAATCAAGTTATAAATAAATATCTATCTAAAATATTTTATCTAATTCCGCTATCAAATGTGACACTTTAAGTCACTCCTTGACGTTAGGCATCGTTAGGTAACGTCACATGTTTCATAACCTTCATATATCAGTTATGAAAAGTAGTTATGTAAAAACTTTACGTAACTGTTTAGGTTTCAACATAGAGATACCACATGAGTTTCAAAGAATCATTTATTTATTAGGTACTGTCAAAACTGACAACTATTTCATTATTCAAACTGATAATTACCACATTATTTTAATTCAATAGTATTTTAAGATTTATAAACATTGAAACAACATTATTCAGGACACAGTTATTTAATGTAAGTCAATTTTCTGGGTGAATACTGAATACATAGTAACAATACTTCTAATACCATTTGAATCCACTTGAATATTATCATTGTAATTGAAGATTTTATTAAATATTATGGAAGAGCGGAATTAGATAAAACGTTGTACGTGAACACGTTATGAAGAGAGCGACATTGTTTAGCTCGCGTAATTTGCAGAACTCGCTGGCGCTCGTTTTGTCAAACGCTTGTTGAACAATATCGCTCTTTTCATAACTAGTTACGTAAATAACTATTACGCTACTGTGTTTATGACAACTGTCAAGCCAGAGGAAAATTTCCACTTATTAATTTCCCTCCACGCAGGGAAATTTTCGAAGAAATTAGGTTATTGTCGTAGCAACATGTCAAAATGCAGGCATCTGATTGGCTAAAATTAACTGGTATAAAATTTTCGTCGGAATTTGATACCAAATTTTCAAATTTATACTAGAAAACTTTGGGATTAAGTCCAGAAGGATTTGCTTGTCAGTAGATGTTCAATTAAAACCCAAAGACTACATTTGAACTATTTTTCAGTGTAAGACCAGTAAAAAAGTAAGAAGGATATCCGGATAAGGATAAGATAGTATATCCGCCGCCACTGCTATATCATATTTCAAAGGTAATACTATCAGATTTTTAATTTTTTAAGCTAGGATTTGAAAAATTTTTCAAAAATATCAAATTTCCTTCTTAGTTTTGGAAGTTGACAATCAATTTCAGAGACTACATTTGAACTACTTTTCAGTATAGGACGAACTGGAATTAACGGCAAAAGGACTTGCACATCGGTATATGTTCGACTAAAAGCCCAGCAGTGGGATTCTATTTCACGACAGGATTTTATTGAGTCATTTGATGTCGTATACGATCTTCAATGGGAGACTTTGGTTCGAGTTAACCCAAAAAGTTTCTTATTTGTCTACCACTGGGGAAGGCAAGTTGCAAAACGAAAGGGCGAGTGCATCAATTTGTGTTTCACTAAAAACCCAAATAATACATTTGAACTACTGTTTAGCATAGGACAAGTGAAAATAGATAAGGATCATATAAAATTTGTAACATACTACGGACATGTCAATATTTTGACGGTAGAAACGTCGGGGTAAAAGAAAAAGGAGGGAATTTAAGTGTGGTAGTGATTTAACCAACTTTCGACGGAAGTCGCCATATTGAGAAGCCACATTAGTGAAATTAGCCATCAATTCTTGTGTCAACATGTGTCAAATTGGAAAGCCACGTTAAAAAAATAGTGATTCAGTAATAGAATGGTTATTTATGAGTATTAATATAAATTTAAGTTGATATTGAGTTGTACAATAGTGTTATAAAATTTTTGAATGTACTAAAATCTGATATCAATTCTCTAACAACAAGAAGTACCACCTTAAAAAATGCATATTATTTTGTTTCCCCTAATTGAATAATTTAATGTACGCCTCTGGTTTGTTTACGGAGGTCGGCCATATTCAGAAGCCACTTTGGTCGATGATTCTTTATACTGTTTATATGTTCTCTCCTCTTTCTTTTCTACTTCGTTAGGTAGAATTTACCAAAAAAAAATTAAATGTACTTCTTTTTTTTTTTTTTTTTTTTTTCTTTTTATGGCGTTTGGAAGACTCCATGCAGCCAATTACTTTGTGTTAGATTATATAATATAATGAGTAAATGTACTTCAGTTATGAAATTTCCGACGGAATAAGGAATATTTTCAAGATATTACTGACCGATATTAATAAGTTGACGCTAAAACTTGACTTGTGGAATTTTCGACGGAATTAGACTAAAAATCCCGAGAATACATTTGAACTACTCTTCAACATACGATAACCGACAAACAGTAATAAGGTTCCGCAGCACCTAAACACCCTTCACTACCATATTTTAAAGATTTTTCAACTTTTCGACGATAGAATTGAAAAAAAAAACTTAAAACTTACTTCTCAGTTTTGGTATTTCCAACTGAATTTGGCACGGATTTTTTTCTGTCGTACTCGACCGAAGCGTTTGTATTTCCCGAAGTACTATTTGATCTTTCTACGAGTTTAGGTGAAATTGTCGTACTGTAACTTCGAACACGCGGTCCTTGCACATTTCCCAAAATCAACGACAAATCCTCAGCGTTCGGACTAACTGAAGGTGTCGTTTGTGGCATACCCAATTTCGTCGGCAGTATGAAGGACGTTCGAGGTGATTCGGACTCGACATCATTCGGATCTACAATCAATTCAAAACATTTGTAGATTATTACTATTAATATCCATGAAGCGTCAAAAAGATATGACAATTGACACAATGACAGCGCTGACGCCAAATAAAACTGACAATTGACACAATGACAGCACTGACGCCAAATAAAA
>CAJUYI010000020.1:497626-520074 GCA_910591695.1 Galerucella pusilla | reverse complement strand
CCCTCGCCTGCGGCTCGTGACGCAAACGTCACCCATCGTGAATTATGACTATCATAAATTGCTCGTTTAATAATATACTATAACACACTTAAAAAACGAAAAATATAACACCTAAAATTCAGGAAACTCCTACGCTATGTCATATGAAAACAAATGTAAACAAACTATCAATGGCCCAGTGCCCAGTGGAGGACGAAAAAGTGACCGGTAGAGGCGCTGGAGTCTAGCCTTTTTTCGCCTATTCCATACATGCAGAGTATGTGAGACGTATTCACAAGCGTATCAGAATTTAGACGATTCGTCTTTATACAGTTACCTAGGAGCTTATGAAAATACGAATAAGTATACTTTTGGAAACTTGAATATGCCGCATGGAAATTTTGTACAATACATCTCATTATTAGAAACATTATTCCAAATGAATTTTGAGAAAGTTGCTACGGAATATAATATTGTTGAATCACTTATAAATATTAGTCAAACAACAGAGTTTGTACATCCTTGTGTTGATTTTCTAATATAATATTTAATAAAACTTTTCTTCACGGTACGACTATATTACACATTAAAATTTGTCAATAAAAATTTCAAAAATCATAATCAAATGAAAATTGTAATATGGAAAAACCAATAAATATTTTGTTTTATTAACTCATCAGTGTACTGTTCTACAATATTTAAGAAAAAACATTTAACACGTTCAAGTCATTTTAAAACTTATGCACCTACGACTATGGTAAAATGAATCGTAAAACGATCCGTTCAAGGTTATCAAAAGCTCTGGCAATTTATGAATGAAATTTATGAGAGATACACTACTGGTTGGTTTATATACTGTGATATAAACGTCAATGCCTCAGCTAAGCTTTTCCTTTCATAACAAAGAGCCATAACCTCAAATTGCAGTTGAAAGTTGAACAACTTTGTCACATTGCAAACTATTTCAAAGTTGGTAAAAATATTGATACCGATTCCGTGCCGACTACGATAGGAAGAAAAGATCCGATCCTGCTTTTTACGAAAGAGTAAATAGATCTCTAGACACCCTTAACATCTCCATGCCTAATATATTTCCTGCAAACATCCAATCCCCACCTCTGTGGTTATCAAAACACCCAAACTGTGACACGTCTCTACTGAAACTCGACAAAAAAGAAACAAATGCAAGAGTAATAAAAAATGCATTTTATGAAAAAATCTCCCAACTATTTCAATATATCCCACTGTATACAGACGCTTCCAAGACGGAAAATGGAGTAGGTCCATCCGTTATTGCACCTACCGAGTCCATCAAAATCAAACTACCTCCAATTGCGAGCGTTTTCACTGGTGAATTATATGCAATTTATCAAGCGTTGCTTTTTGGGAGTAATGTGGATTCCCAGCAGTTTTTAATAATTACTGACTCCCTAAGCTCCATCGATAGTATCCAGCACATGTATCCCTCAAACTCCTTGGTACAAATAGTTAAAAACGAACTTTTCCAGCTACAAGAGGCCCAAAAATCTATTAAATTCATATGGGTACCCTCTCACGTTGGAATTCCCGGGAACGAACAGGCAGACACAGAAGCAAGGGAATCAATCCAGGACCTCAATTCTCTCACAGTCTCAAAGGTTTCTGTTTTGGATGCAAAAAACTTCGTTAAACATTCAGTCTATGAATACTGGCCAGACCGTTGGACTGAATCAAACTCTAAGCTCCGCAGAATAAAGAAATACGTGAGCCCCTGGAGATCATTCCCGATGAGAAGAAGAGACTGAAGAGAGCAATCGATCTTATCGCGCCTCAGAATTGGACATACAAGATTCTCCCATGACTATCTTATGTCCCACTCCCCGGCTCCAGTGTGCGACAGCTGCAATCAGCCTCTGACAGTAAGTCACGTGCTATTGGAATGCGAAAAGTTCCGGCTACAGAGGCAAATCCATAACATCCCCGATCAAATAGGAGAGGCACTTGGTGAAAACTGTGATGTGCCTCAGCTAATGGACTTTTTGAAATCCATTCAAATAATAAATAAAATTTGACGAGCTACTTTTATAGTTTAATATTTCAGTAAATCCAGAAATAATGTAATTTGATTTAGGTTAATACCATGTCTCACTTACCTCTGTAACCAATATGTTAATCTGTAATTTTTGTTGAGCGCTAATAATCCTAGGGATTGATGCGCATATGTATAAAAAAAAAAAAAATTATATGAAAAACGTGAAAAAATATCACAGTCCTTTATTATTTACAATTATAGGTTTGTGCAGTATAATAAATAACATAGTAGTGTAGATTTTGAAAACATTAACGGATATGTATTTATATAGAATGGATATTAGCTACGATCTTCATCACTTAATTATAATGTATTCAAAAATCTGACAACGCTGTGATATTTTGCTCTACTACCCATTTGAAAACGTCCAACTTTCGTTAACATCAGAAAGTGGTCAACGAAAAAGATACAGAATAACGTTCCAAAATTTTTCGTTCACACTTCCAATCGTTTGTAAACTGAATCTTTGCTGAACGAAATATTACAGAATAGACGCCTAAATATGTGGGTGATAAGTATTATACCTTTTCTTGGTACCTCCTTTATCATTTTTGGGGTTATTTTGTCAGGAGCTCTTATGCAATTGATTTTATTGCTGACACGCTTGGAAGAATTTCAGACAATTTTCTTTCTATTTCAGGATTAGGTCGTTGTTAGGATTATACACTTTTACAAGGTGTTCCGCAAATAGCATTGTTTTTTCTTCGGCGCCCTTGGTAGTTCGTTACAAATAGGTGACAGTTTTGGGTTTCCTAGAATTTTTAAATGGTTGCCAGATTGAGTTGTAAAATCGGTTAAGAGTTAAGACTAGTGATTAAAGTTTAAAAAATGTTCAAATACAAAGGACCCCGCGCTTTTCTTATGAAAAAGTGGCGTTCCGTCAAATGTTATAAATTTTGGATATGATGTTGTACTCGACTTCTTGACCAAAAGTGTCCATGGGACCAATTCAATCCTATGACTAGTTTCCGATATACAGGGTATTAAAGTTGAAAAATCCTTGTTTTTCGTGACCACGTAATTTTATTATTAACAAATAAATGTGCATTTTTAATTGATAGTACCAATAATATGTTCTAGTTTATCGTAAACTTACACATAAATAGTTCAAAATATCAACATATACAGGGACTCAATTATACACGGACGAATTTTTGGAATTCTAAAAAATTCTTATATTGAATGAAAACAAGGTAAGAAATAAAAAGTAACTTCATATTCAATGTTCTATCATCAAATATATTAGTTCTAGAGGCATTCCATACAGGGTGATTCTTTATGCAACCTGAAATTATTTTTTTTCTATATGAAATAAATAAGTTACACCATATGTTTTTAAAAATTAGTTTTTTATGTTTAAAACATATTGGTTACCCAAATATTAGTACTTTTCTTAAAATACAGGGTTATTTGCACATACATCTTGTTATTAAACCGACAAAAATGAGAGAAAATACACTTTTTCTGAATCACCCTGTATTTTATAATTAGATCCGTCAAAATGTTTAATTTATTTTGTTTTGTAATAAGCTTAAAATAGTAAATGACCTCAAAAGATTTCATAATCTTATTATGACCAGATTTTCAGAAAAAGGGTCCTGAGGGTGGGAGAGGTATCGATTAAAGATTACTTTATGGAAAACCCAGGTTTACATGATTTGATAATTGCTCTGTTCTGTCGGTTCTGTCAACAATTTGGCATTTATAACCTTAATTAATTGTATTGTGGATATTTTGATTGCTTTTACTTTGTTTTCTTTGAATTTTGCAATGTTAACAAACGATATCCAAGATATTTTTGAGGAACTTTCAACCGACGATGAAGAAGATGAATATTGTTGAAGGCCCTCGGCGACAAAGGATATTTAGGAATCGGCTGGACCATTTCACTTTGTGGAACGAAACAGAACTACACTAATGATAGAAGAGATTCAATTTCCTCATTGGAAAAGTTTATGGCTCGTCAATCCATCCAGACAGGAACAAATAAAATAAAAATTAGACACTGGGAACGAAATAACAAATACATCAAACAGACATATCGAAACTAGACCATAAAACTAAAGTCAATATGCCAAAACTGTAGGCCATAGAGAATATTTCCCTATGCTCCAGGCTATTCTCCTTTCCATTTTTCTCATTTTTTTTAATGAAACTTTTATTATTATCAATTTACTGTAGTACATGCCTACAGGATGATTGAATACTTGTAATTTATTCATCTTTTTATCAATGGTTCGGTACACTTCGGTATGTATCCATAAATAAAAATGTGATTATAATTTCGTTCACTATCACTATTCTGCTGAGTACTCTACCCTCGGGACTCTGTTTCTGAAAAACTGGTCATAGTAAGATTATAAAATCTTTTCAGCTCATTTACTATTTTAAGCTTATTACAAAACAAGTTAAATTAAACATTTTGACGGATCTAATTATAAAATACAGGGTGATTCAGAAAAAGTGTATTTTCTCTAATTTTTGTTGGTTTAATAACAAGATGTATGTGCAAATCACCCTGTATTTCAAGAAAAGTACTGATATCTAGGTAACCAATACGTTTTAAACATCAAAAACTAATTTTAAAATACATGGTGTAACTTATATATTTCAAATAGAAAAAAACTAATTTCAGGTTGCATTAAGAATCACCCTGTATGGAATACCTCTAGAACTAGTATATTTGATGCCAGAACATTGAATATGAAGTTACTTTCTATTTCTGACCTTGTTTTCATTCAATATAAGAATTTTTTAGAATTCCAAAAATTCGTCCTCGTATAATTGAGTCCAACCCTGGATATTCTAACATTTTGAACTATTTATGTGTAAGTTTACGATAAAGTAGAACATATTAATGGTACCATCAATTAAAAATGCAGAATTATTTGTTAATAATAAAATTACGTTTTCACGGAAAACAAGGATTTTTCAACTTTAATACCCTGTATATCGGAAACTAGTCATAGGATTGAATTGGTCCCATGGACACTTTTGGTCAGGAAGTCGAGTACAACATCATAGCCAAAATTTATAACATTTGACGGAACGCCACTTTGTCATAAGAAAAGCGCGGGGTCCTTTCCCTTCAATTAACTTTTTTCTTACCTCTTGCGCACTACACACGGCTTTGGTGATTTTTTTCATTTATTCATCATAAATTCAGATGACGCTAAAAATAAAGAGTGTATTTAAAAAAAAAAAACATCCACCATTTATATTAAGTTTATTCTGAAAAAGAACCTTAACTTAATTACTATTTTATTAAAAAGAAAAATCAAAAAAAAATACACAACTATATTTACAAACACCTCCATGCTAAATCTATAGCGCCAAATTTTACAAAAAGTAGTTACGAGAAATCGTCATTAAAAAATATTTAATTAATTAAACTATTTAGACTTAAAAATTAAGTGAACAATTTGACATGAATATTTTATATATAATATATAAGTTTTTGGAATTTCCAAAAATTCGTTATTATAACAGTCAACTGAAGACTGTGGTTCAGTCTTTGGATATAATTGTTCTGAAACATATTCATACCATTGTTATTGCAAACGTTCAACAATATACACTAGCACAGCAACACAGTTATACTTTGTGCATTCGGTTTAGTTTAACTATAAAATTTCCATATTCTCAATACCTATTATGCATCTTGGAGGCACCTAACAAGATCTTACATGCTTACAAATTTTTCAGTTGCTTGTTTGAACCATGTAAGATTTTCTCTAAACAGGTATTGAGATTATGTACATAAATATTAACATAACGGAGAGTATTATATACACTTAGGTATCTCTATAAACTATGTAGTACCCAACATTACTTAAATATAAATATAAAATCTAATTGTAATAAAAATAACGATTTAAAATATAATTTGTCGACAATATGCAAAAATCTATAAATACATTGCTTTTGTGCACGTTTCCATGTTTTGAAACGTGGAAAAAAAATAATACAATGTTAAAATAAGTATAAAAGTTAGATAAGGGTAATAAATTACTATTATTTTTGGCAATTTGTAAAAATACCTACTTTGGTTGTTAATTTTCTTTAATTGACATTTCATAGACTCAAAATGTCGTTCATACT
This sequence comes from Galerucella pusilla, assembly GCA_910591695.1. NCBI lineage: Eukaryota > Metazoa > Arthropoda > Insecta > Coleoptera > Chrysomelidae > Galerucella > Galerucella pusilla. Next base: position 513,923 of record CAJUYI010000020.1, on the reverse strand, counting down.
TTACAATTTACGAGACTTTTACTATTACCATTGTATGTAAAAATTATTCACTACACTTATGTCAGGAGATCTATGGTGAAAAGTATCTATTAAAAAAATTTCTGAAAGTTTTAAAACACTGAGATCGTACAGTCTAGAATGCTCTGAATTATGTTACTAAGCGAGTTACTGAAAGACACTCGAGGCTTCTTAAACTGCGCATGTTCAAAGTTTTCAATGAGAATTTTTCAAAAAGAAAAAATAACCATTCTATTCACCCTTCACCTTTTTGAAGATTTTTTTCCTTCCCCTTTTTAAAAAAAATCCAGTCCATTCACCCATCCCATTCTTAAAGGTTGTTTTTCCTTCCCCTTCTTGAAAAAATTCTTATTGCCAGTGTTTTTTAGCATCTCTTCGTTAGTAATAGGTCGGCCATGTTTGATTAGTAGTTATAAACAAACCCACAGGTAAGATAGTCGACCTGTCAAAGTTTTCCAAACATTACAATCTCATTATATAAAAATTGAGTCAGGTACTTAACATTTTAATTGTGAAAAGTGATTAGAACATTATTTGTGCTTTCTTGATTTTAAAATGCATAATTGGATATTTTGTGAAAGATAATTAGCAAAAAATTTCTTTCAGAAAAAACAATGCTATACTTTTACTACTAATATTTTTAAGATTGTAGATTCTTATAAAATTTTATATAAAAACAACCTATCTAGGGAATAAAACTAATACAGTATGTACTTAAAAAGTTGGTTAACCTCTTCTATGTGTATTGATTTCAATAGAGAAGTTGAGTCTAAGGTCAGTGTGGCCAACAAAAGTGGTTTTTTCTGACAATAATGACAGTTAAGGTCTACCATTCAGAACATAAGATTTTCGCATGTTTTTTATCATTGCGAACATCTATATTGCTTTATTAATAGTATATTAAAGTATAAGTGGATATTAAGGTCTTTAAAACACGCGCGAAAATAGGAATTAATAATGTAAAATGGCTGAATTGCGTTGTCATGGAAATGAGGAAAGCATATACTAAATTGCATTTTGATGGAAGTTCAACCAAATTGAGTTCTGAGAATGTTAATAGTATTAATTTAAATACCATTTCCTCCGATTTGAAAAAGCGAAATGTTAATATCTCAAACAATACCAACTGTACTTTCCATTTTTATTTATAAAATTGAAATTGTTAAATATTGTTCGAATAAAGGTTTTAACGTTACAAAGTACTCATGTAATCAATAATGTTATTTAGACTTCGTTTCTCGAGTTGTTGATGTTGCCATGGTAACTTTAAAAACGCGCGTGTTTTAAAGTTCGATTAAAACACGCAGAGGCGTGCTTTAAATAGGGAAAATGGTTCACCAATAAAAAAAATAATGAATACCTACATCTCCGAAGGGTATATATCAAAATTTAAAATGACTTTTTGGCTGCATAATCAACATATCGGTGGCCAATAATCCTAGGAACTTTTGGAAAGTCACCATTTCATTTCTATTATTTTGTCACTAGTTATGTCAAATGTCAGTTATATTTATTTCTGTTGATATTCGTTTATTTCGTTTAATTGTGTATGTACATTTTCGATTAGATTATTGTAGCATTTCTAGTTAGTTTTATCTCTATTTTTCTAACTACTACTGTCTTCTGACATAACTAGTGACAGATAACAGAAATGAAATGGTGACATGCCAATAGTTCCTAGAATTATTCTCCACCGATATGTTGAGTATTCAGCCAAAACGTAATTTTATATTTCAAGATTTACGCTTCGGGGGTGTATTCATAAGTTTGATAAAGCAATATAGATGTTCGCAATGATAAAAAACATGCAAAAATCTTATGTTTTGAATGATAGACCTTAACTGTCATTCTTGTCAGAAAAAACCACTTTTTGTTGGCAACACTGATCTTAGACTGAACTCCTCTATTGTGCTTCGTTCCTTATATTGTGACTTTCAAGAACGGTATATTAAATAAAATGTCTACATAGGCGAATATTGCACAATGCCCTTTTGTATTTCTTGCGCAAAACTTACAGAATATCTCAATATAACTTATCAAAAGGTTTGCGGGTATTTTTTTCCGGGAAATCGTTTTCAAATTGGACGAATTTGTAAATTGTTTTTCAATCTTACAGAAAATAAGGCTCTCTTGAAGTTGGCGTTTTTGTTGTGTTCTTAATATCCTATTTGTAGTGTTCGTCCGGTATGTCCAATGTAAAATTTCTGATACACGTCGATACGAAGCATAGATTGTATCAGATTGGTTGTCTTATCGATAAATAGTGTTCCAAATTCAATTTTGTGTGGGTTAAACACTGGGAATAAGTTTTTACATTTGAAAATACTTTTTATTAAAAGTAAATTCAGGAATTTAATGACTGAAAGGCTGTAAAGTTGAAAAAAAGTAATTTTTGGTGTTCTTCTTCACAGCCCAATAACTTCTTCTTCTTTAAACTCATTTTTAAACACTTAAAACTCGGATTGAATTTCGAAAAAATGATATTACCGTTTGCAGTAACAATGTCAAGTTATTCGCATGAATATTTTTTTTTGGTTGGCCACACTATTTAAGTCACTAAAAACTAATGATCACACATAGTATGGTTCATTAAAAGATATATATCTTGAAAATTGTTTTGGGCGTTTTTTTTGAAATCCTCTAATTTATAGTAGCACAAACAGCTAATAGAAACTCGGCAGTGAATTCCTGCAAAAAGGAAGGATTTATTATCGGATAATATACAGTCCGTCCCAAAACGAGATTCGAGCTCGTCGAAGGACGCACAGATAAGATAAAAGCATTAAAAAAATTGCAAAATCTTCGGATTGAAATGCTATACTTTGAGTGTTTAAAAAAAAGTGTCCCAGTGTGTTAAAAATACATTTTTCACTATCAATGTAGTAACATTTTTTATGAATTTTTTTATGGAATACAGACAGCTCCCATAAATTTGTTTGAAATTATAAAATGGTTTTATCGGAGGCGATGTAGGAGTTGAGAGTTTATAAATTCGGAGTCGGAGGTGGTGGTGGAGGGAGGCAGAAAGTACACACATTATTAATTTATTTAACCTCTTTACTTTCAAAAAATAATGTACCGGATGGTCCAATAAGCCGATCTCTCGGCAATATATCAGAAACTATTCATGTTATAACTTTGGGAGAAAAAATTCCTTGGGAAAAAAAGGACAAGAGAAATTGCTGGAAATTACTTTCAAGTTTCTAGGTTAACCGCTAGGGGGCGTAACCTGTGTAGAAAAATTCAAAAACCAGTTTTTTGTGAAATATGCCCAATTATACCCAGTGTTAAATAAGTAAAATAAAAAAAGGCCTAAATTTCGCACAAATTTGTTCAAGAACTTTTTATTCTATTTTTCCAAATAAGGGGTGGGGGAAAGTGGGAAAGTGTTTGTGGATAAATACCTATAACTTTGGTTTGAATCAACCGATTTTAACGAAATTAGTGTCAATAGAAAAAATGTAGATGAATTAATTCCATCTACTATAAAACAATGGCATTTAGTTTTAATTGTCATAGGTAGAGGGTACTTTCGAATGAAAAAAATTAAAATTTGTTTTCTTGAAAATGGAAACACTTAATTATTGTGAATTATAATGGAACTGGATTGAATTCTCAACAAAATGGCACAAACCGCATGTTGATAGCTATTGTCGAAGTCAAGATATAAATAAAAACGCATAAACCTAAGTAAAAGTATAGTATTGACTCACTCTGTATTATAACTTAAAATTAAATATGTAAAAGAAAGATCATAAAGAGCATAAATCTCTATCATTAAGACTTTATGTCCAATTAAATGCTGCTTCAATCTCAGATTACTGCAATTGTTAAATCTGCTAGAAGAACAACCGCATATCATGTCAAAAATTTTGTACGCCTAATAGTGCGGGTGGTGTTAATCTGCATAATAAGCATTATTGATCTGAAGAAAATCCGCACTGGCAAGAGGAAGTGCAGCTTCAAGGTAGATAGAGTCCTAATGTTTGGTGTGGTATAGTTGACGGGAAGATCGCAGGTTCATATTTCTTGGAACTTCAAATGGCGATACATATTTGGATTTTCTGGATAATTGGTTACTGTTTTATTGGAAGATATTTCCTTACAAACATGAGGCATGATATTACAGCATGACTGGTGTCCTGCGCACTTTTCCAGACAAGTTAGAGATTATTTGAATTTAAGTTATTCAAATGGATGGATTGGAAGGGTAAGTCTATTTTCAGGGCCATCTAGATCTCCAGACTTAGCATGTCTGGACGATTTAGCGTACCAAACTCACCAATCACGCGAGACGACATGCAACAGCGCGTTAGAAACGCTATAAATGGTATATCAACAGCTGAAATAAGCAACAGATATGTCAAAGCGTGCTAGATTACATATTTGTGTGGAAAACGATGAAAAACAATTTGAACATTTAATTGGACAACAAGTTTTAATGACCAAGATATCTGTATGATATTTCTTTCCCATATTTAATTTTAAGTTATAATACAGGGTGTCAATACTATACTCACTATAAGAGGGAAAAATCAAAATTTATTTCAACATTATACAAAAAGAGTAACTAGCTTAAATTTAGAAATATTTTAAAAGCTACACATCAATTTGTTAGTGGTCCGAATATTTTGTAAATATAAAATGGTATTTTGTTGGGTTACTGACTAAAAAAAGATGGGACAAGGATCAATATATTATAGGGAAAATAAAAAAGTAAGGAACTAGAATTGATCTAGACAAAACTGATCATTTGAAGGAAAATCCCTTTAGTTGCAGTAAACTTTAATGCTCCAGTAACAAGAATTGGAAAACCTAATTTAACAATTGTGCATTTGTAGAGATAAATTAACTCCAATGTTAAAATGTCATATACCTGGAAATGTTATTGTCACTTTTGACATCGATAAAAAAGGTGCATCATTTTTTACGGGAAAAAAACTTCTCTTCCTCAATATCTAGTAAGCGGACGTCACTTTTACACAATGACAATGAGTCGCAATTATTGTTGTTGTTCATCCATATATTCTGTCGTTAATTTATCTTCGCTCCACCTTCGGTGTCGCGATCTTATCATGTCATATTTTCTCGTAAAATTACTAATTGGCAAAACTGTTTCGTTGCAAAGAGAAATTTATCCGATAAAAAAAAGCTCTTGTGTTTTTACTGTTGATAAAATTTTCAAAAATATCAGCAAAATTTCAATAAAAAAGAAAAAATTTTGCAATTAAACAAAATTGAAGAATTCTACAATTAAAACAATTTCAATAATTAATAACGTGTCATAGCTATATTGTGGGCATCAAATACGCTAATTCATCATAATTTAAAATTCTTAAAGTTGTAGCACAGCGATTACTATTAGGTTATGCAACTCTATCTACAGTACCGCATTCACGTTGAGGCCCAGCCAGAGACAACCAGCTCACAGTCTGAGTCTCCGCTGTTACTGGAAGGATGGCGCCACTTAAATCACCCTTAAGACACACAAACAGTGATGTAGCCTAATCCTATAAATAGTGGTGCTGTGAAACGATTTATAAGAGCCAACACACATTACATCTCGTTTCATTTCAAATATTTAATAAACTTTGGTTTCAATCTGAAATAATTTTGTCTAATAAAAAATAAAATTAATGCTACAAAATTATTTTCCAAAATTCTTTTTAATAAAGTTGTAACTGTTGTAACTTTTTGCATGTCCTGCCACATTAAAAGGATTTTCCCTTAAGTAATCAATTAATGCTTTATCTTGCTCCGCTGTAGTTATTCTCTAGTTCCTCTTTTTCTCATAACAGTTTGATCGTTATACCACTGGTGTTTTGTTTGGGGATATGCTTCTATTAAACTAGTAATTCAGTCGCATTTTATCAAACTCGCTTAAATGCGCTTTGACATATTTGACGCATGTGTCTGTCATTTTGATTAGTTAAGTAAGGTTTACATTGGGAAAAAAGTGTACCGGTTTTATGACGCGCAGTGTACTTAACGCGGCATTGAAAATCAAATCTACTTGAATTAAATTGAAATGATATTTTTTGTCAAATTTATTCAGCAAATAATTTATATTTTTTGCTAATTTTACATATAGCTCCCCACAAATATATTTGGTAAAAAGCTGTCTTCCTCTTAACTGATAATTCGGCTTGATGGACATCATAAATCATTTAAAACCAATACCCTCCACGAAATTGAAGGGAAGATCTTGTAAAGAAATCATTTAAAAAATCAATGTATCTATTTCCATTGATTTAGGATTATTTAGTATTTTTCTTTTCAGTTTTTAATTTAATAAATTCTTCATATTCAGTGGCATGTACAAACTTTTAACTTTTAACGAAGAAATTGTATCTCCCTTTCGTGAATAATTATATATTCTCACAAAAGTTTACACTGTGTGTCACACTTGTTTTTGGCTTCATTGTTAAATTCAATTAAATTGGTCACATAATAATACTCATCAAAAGCTGGAATGAGTTTCATTAAAACGCAAACGAACAAAAGAAAACAAATTACCAACAAGCAAAGCAACAAGTGGAAGAGTTTAGAGCAAACGTTCCCAACATTTTTTTATCATATACCATATTTAGTAAACTCGACCAAAAATGTGAAGATTAGATCTAACTATGGAGATTTACGTTGCGGCTGAGTTCCAATCATGAATTTGCAGTTTTCGAGAAGAAATGATGCGAATTGGTTGATTAATAAGGTCAATTGTTCAATTGATTGTGCTGTGAGTGGAAGTAAAAAAAGTTAAGTTAGGGCCAGTTTCATAATGCTTTTAAAGGAACCTTTAAGCGTAAAAGGTCGTTTGTAGTGCCACCATTAAAGCTTCCTTTAAGTTAAATGTCAAATTTTTACCATTTTTGAAGCTTAAAAGGAATTTAAACAGACAGGTGTCAACTCAGATTTTAAGTGTATTTTTTATAGTTTGGTTATTGCTAGTTCTAAACAGGTTAAAGCATTTAAAATGTATCGCTGGTTAAGTTCAAGTTCTTCTTCCTCGAGTTCTTCAGAAGATGAAGATATTGTTGCTAATTAGTGAACATTTTAATAGATTAGTTTGAAAATATGTAGGTACTCAAGTATGTAGGCATTTAATTAAAGTATGATGACATTTAAAATTTGAAATAATTTATTTAAAGAAATATTTACTAACTAATTAGAGATATGAATTAATATAATCAATGGGAACTCAAATCCTTTTCCGCTTTCATAATTTCTAAATCTACTAATCTCATCATTTTTTGTGCTCTTCTTCATCACGCATTGATGTTTATTACTTACCGTTATAAATGCAAACAATAAAAATACGGAAAGTGTTGTACTCAATTCAAACCACCAAATAACCAAAAAGTAAACACAAATTCTGTCAAGCGGGCAGTGCAGCCAACACAGTATATTCAAACCTAAATGGGGATTTTATCATGAGGACGCGTCCATACTATTATGTAACTGACCCTAATTTTAAAAGAACCTTTAAGCTAAAGGGCCCTTTAGTTAAATGCCCATTTAAGCAATGATTATAAAACTGGCCTTTAGTAACTTAACTTTTTTGAAATCTACTCATAGCACAAGAGATCAATCAATTCTCACTAATTCGGAGTGGTGATGAATAAGGAGAAAAAGGTCTGCAAGTCCCGACACGTTGTACTGAATATGGGATACTTATACAAGTTTTTTTACAAGTTGCTGAGCTTTTTAAAATATTATCTGCCTACATTGATAGGCGAAGCTAAGACAACATTTTAGTTCTTCACAATCAAAACCAGATAAATGTTCGTGGACCCCCGCTTATGAATTGTAAACCCTAATTTTTGGGTCACGCCAACGTAGACCCTCGTCGAGGACCCGCGGACCCCTGGGGGTCACCCTGGACCGAATTGAGAATCAATGGAGAGCACAGAGTGACCCATTTACTAATTTCCAGTGACTCACTTTACTTCCAAAAAACAGTAAAATTATTCAAGAATAAACAAACATGAAACGATTTTGAGAATTAAAAAAATTTAAATAGGTACTTTCACTGAACAATGTTCATTATTATTCGGTGATACCACAGTATAGGAGCGAACCAGTAGTATTACTATTATAAATTTCATTCATAAATTGCCAGAGCTTTTGATGACCTTGAACGGATCGCTTTACGATTAATTTTACTTTTCCATAGGGGTAGGTAGCATAAGTTTTAAAATGACGAACGTGTCAAATGTTTTTTCTTAAATATTGTAGAACAGTACACTGATGAGTGAATAAAACAATAGTCTCATACATGCCTTACACCGTCCTAATTCCAAATAGAGATGAATGGGTCCTCCGTAAGGATGAACTATTAAGAGCAGACAGCTGTTGGTACACAGACGGCTCAAAAACACCCTCAGGCTCTGGTGCAGGTGTATACGGGCACAGACCTAGGACAGAAATTTCAACCTCTCTAGGATCCTATGCAACCGTATTTCAGGCGGAAATTTACGCCATTGTTTCATGTGTGGAGAGAGTGGAGCAAGCCAATCTCATACATAGAACAATAAAAATTTTCTCGGACAGCCAAGCGGCTTTAAAAGCACTTAGCTCTTGCCGTGTAACGTCGAAATTGGTTTTAGACTGCCAAAAAAGACTCTCCTCAATAGGAGAACTCAATAAAGTATTGCTGGTCTGGATCCCTGGCCATTCTGGCATGGAAGGAAACGAGAAGGCAGACTTTCTTGCAAGGGAGGGTGCCGCACGTGTTTCTATCGGACCAGAACCCACAATTGGCATCGCAATAAGTTTTGCCAAACAAACACTAAATACCTGGACAGCAAGAAGAGCTTTAGACTTCTGGCATAATTTACCAGGATTGGTTCATTCAAAGGCTTTTATACATCCTTCGAAGTATGTCTCCAAACAAATGTTAGACCATAGCAGGCATGACATACGTTGTCTAACAGGCCTTTTAACAGGCCATTGTCATCTGAATCATCATATGCTAAAACTTGGACTGTCGGAAGATCCGACTTGCCGTCTTTGTTTGGAAGATGATGAAACAGCAGAGCATATAATTTGTGCCTGCCCCGCCGCGGCTCGAATCAGGTATCTGATGTTTGGCAGGGTCTCTCTCTCGCCCTCGGACCTGAAATATCATTCACCAAATAAAATAATCGGCTTTGTTAAGAAGCTGAATTTGTTTGGTGAAATCTGAATAGGTGTGAGCCACAATAGACTCTTGTGAGTCGCAGTGGAGGGCCTTATAGACCCACTCACCACAAACCTAACCTAACCTAACCTCATACAAAATATTTAGTGGTTTACACACAGACTACCCGTTTTCTTTTTTTTAATGGAATCCATTGCAAAAAATGCTTATAAACTATAAAAATAATAATGATTTTTTGTCCGAAATGCCGTTGGTTGGATCGCAGCACAGCACTGGTCGCCGGATGAGATACTCATCCGAACGATGTTGTAGGTCACAGAGAACTCAGGAGTGTGACGTAACGAGATAACATACTGGTTCGTTCCTATACTGTGGTGGTACTTTGTAGAAGAAGAATGTAGTATTACTATCGCTGTAGCCACAGGACTATGAGATTAATTGAGTAAACATTTATAATCTACCATTTTCTGTTGAAGAAATACGCAAAATGACTGCATCATGTGCTTCTAGTAACGCTGTGGAACCAACATTCTATAGAAACAATAATTCTATTCTCATCAAGGCCACCCATCGTTTCGAAGGACGGGTCCACTTCCATCAAGAACTCGTAACAATTATCTACTCCCTGTCCAGATATGAATTCTTCAACTGTAATAGACTGTCTAGTTGAATTAGTTTCTTTGTTTGGAATACCTTCTTATATTCATACGGATAGAGGTGCCTCTTTCATATCAAAAGGAATAAAAAATTCCCTTCATACACGCGGTGTTCTTACATTTATGTCTACTCCATACTATCCCCCTGGAAATGGACAAATAGAGCGCGAAAATGGTACTATTTAGCCTACTATATCTCTTTCCCTCATTTTCCTCATCATAGTCCTGAGGCTAGAGCCTTAGTAATACTACATAGAGCGATATAAAAAAAGGATGCGGGGAGAGGGTATCACCAGGGTAGAGGATATATGGAGGCGCGAGGGTGCTGCCACATAGAGTCCCGTCAGTACTAAAATTTCTAATTTAATGAGAACCAGAATGAAAACTGTAACGCCGTTAGTGGTAGTTGCAGATTCTTCCACATATATCAGCGCTGGCATCCTAACCCAAGTATTTTTTATCTATAATCCTAACTTGACAACTGCAAGCCAACGTTTTACGGTGTATCGTGAGTTTGTCCAGTTTTTGTTTGTAAAAACTATTTTGCTTATTTGTGTGTGTGTTGAGTATTCGTAGTTGGTTTTTATTGTTCATAGTGGCACTTTTACTTTAAGAGACAATGTCGAGAATATGTATTGTGAAAGACTGTAATGTGAGGTGCACCCGATAAGTTTTATCATTATAAAAAACATGTTTCATTAAGTAAAAAATGACAGAAATAGTTATTCTTCCATACAGCTTTGAACTTCCCAGCATTGTTGTTGAATTCCCAACATTTATTTTTCTTTGTTTGTCATTGAAATATGTAAAAAAAAACGATTCATTGCAGGGGCGTATATATGGGGTTGAAATCCCCCCATGAAAAATACAATGAAGATACATTAATGTTTTATTAGCGTACTTCCTTCGGCGGTGTCTTCATTGAAGCTTTCCTCCTCTAACCCAATCAGATGAAACCCCCCCCCCATGTAAAAGTTACAGCTACGTGACTGATTCATTGTATACTTTTTTGGAACTTCAGTTCTTTACGTCAGGTTATGCAAAAGATCTGACCTGTACGTTGCTTCGTTATGTGCCTTGCTTACGTGCGTGTGCTTTCTCCTGAGTCTCTCTCTCTCGTTTACGCGAAGCAGAGATTCATATGCTTCGGTCGGGAATCGAACCCGGGCCGCCCGCGTGGAAGGCGAGCATTCTACCACTGAACCACCGATACTATATTAAAATTCTATGCAAAGCTGATATTCGCAGTGCTGGTGATCTACTTGAATTTGTTCGGATAAATGTTTACTATTATTTCCATAATTTTTTTTGGCGATTGATCTTTTTTGTTTATTTACAGCATCGGTTGTCAGGACGGTAGGTTGTGTTTACTGGTTTCTAAGTTTAACACGTCGGTAAGTGATTTACTTACCGTTCAGACGTCGAAAAGTAATAAATAGCATAAAAACAATTTCACCAAAATGCAAAATATATTTTAAACTGATCGAGAAGTATAAATGTCACTTTTGACATTTCGTTCATTTCGAAGAAATTTAAATTATTTTATTCTGAATTTATTTCAATACGATCGCGCAAAAAATGGTATAACCATCTCGAATGTTAAGGGTAATTACACGTTTGCATATAGATTCCTCTCGTAAAATTGGACAAAATGATATGAGGATTAAGGGGTCTAGCACATTTACTTTTCGAAATACAGGATGTTGAAATTTTGAAAACTTGAATGTTTTAATTCGATAACTTTAAAATGGATCGATGAGTTGATTTGACATTTGGCAGGTTGTTTTTAAATGTAAAAGAGCATATTTTGATAGAAATAGTAGTTTGTGCAACTAGTGTGGATATGATGGCCATATCGCACGAGGACGAAGTTCAAGTGCGATATGGACAATCCACACGAGTCAAACAGCATATTTTTTTCTACCACCCACTTAAGAGAAAATCTAGAAGATAAAAATGTCGATAAAGTGTAATATAACTTCAAATTGAAAATTTAACAATTCAATTTTATGTTTCCACTAATTTTTTTGTGGTAAGCGTACAGTTCTTGGATGTCCAATTTATATAATGCTACGGTTTCCCTTTTTAAATATACGATGCTGTTATAAGTAAATGTTGCCAGTCGTACTCCCTCATGAAGGGTACCGTACCATTATCTATAATAATGAATATTCTGCTAAACATTACAAACGTCTACCTGTTGTCGTTTTTAATATCAAGCAGAATGATTATTTAAAAATCAAATTAACAATAAAAAAACTTCTTCACGAGGAATCGAACCCGGGTCTACCGCGTGAGAGTCTGGTTTGCTTATTTCTCGACCACCGAGGAATATGCAAATTGATTATCTATAACGTCAGATGTATTACATAATTTTTGCTTAAAAGGAACTAAAGTTCCTACCGTGTGTCCCGCGACACGTTCTACCTTTTTTTTATTCAATAAAATATATGAACCTGATGATTATTGCTTATTTTTCCCACTTCAGGCATTATATGGTCCATTTTTTAAAATTTCATTCAATTTTATTTGACTATTCGATTGTTATTATTGTAATGGACTTCTTTTTCGTCTGTTAGCGAAGTTCACAACCATCTGATTTGTGTTAGAGGTACTGACGGGACTCTTAAGGTGGCACCACCCGTACAAATAGAGTGCGCCACGGGGCAGTTTCCCATCTATAAGTATTTTTTATCTATGGTATCACGCGCGACAACCAGAATCCTGTTTGTACGCACGCGCTAACGTGTTAACCCCTACTTATTTTTCAGTGTTTTACTTATCATAGCGACGGACCACCTTTTTTTTAAACACCCTGTTAATTATTCTTTATTATTTTTCTTATTTTGGTTCGAGAATATTGATAACATTTTCAAAGCAATGAAATTTTTACGCAAAGCCGATCAATAGACAATAGAAATGCAGAATGATTTTATACCCTCAAACTTATACTCTAGTTTATATCTGGAATAAAGATATATCTCGATTGTAGAACGCAAGTTATCCAACATATAGTTGATAAAAGTTTTATACTCAAATTGTAGAATCGGTCCTAATCCGATATGATATGACATTTGCGGTAGAAAAATGAATTAAACTGGAATTTAATATTAGCTTCAAGTAATTTGTGAGGTTTTTAGTACGATTATGAATTTTTTTCGAAAAGAAGTATAAGATTGTGAATAAAAAACATTTTTTCAAGTTGAATCGGGTAAACTTTCGACATTTAACTTGTTATCCGATGCTTATAGCTAAAAAATCCATTAATCACCCAGTATAGTTTCAAATCATCGAATCATGGTACATAAAGTTCGTTTAAAATGAGTTGATGGCACAGAAAACGGAGGTCGGGTGTCTTGAATTTTTTTTTTATTTATGTTTTACAATGTATCTAGAATAGGAAGAAATTGTGACCAGGCCACCCGGTAATCGGTCAAATAACAATAGGTGATGGAATGCAAATGAAGCATACGCAGTGAACCAAACGGTCCATAGTTGTAGAATAGGGTTAGAGTTTATTTATTATTTTTGCTTAACGAAGACTACAGGGGAAAAAAGATGAGGGTCCAAAAAATTGAATTTTGAGATAAGGGGGCGTCCATTAATTACGTGAGGTGTTCTAGGGGGGGAGGGGGTCAAGCTAAATCTTTCCAAATCTCACTTAAGGGGGAGGGGGGGGACTTGGCAAATATCACGTAATTATTTTTCTCGCAGAAAACGGTGTAAAGTTGCATTTTAAAAAAAATTACGTTAATATTCATAAATACTAGTTTTTGCTAGTCTTCAATAAAAGTAGATAATAGAACAAGTTTTTTTTCTCTCAATAATCCAACACGTTTACAGTCCAAATAAAGGTTTTAAAGAATCTCGCGTGAGATTAGGGGAGGGGGGAGGGAGTTGAGGAAAATCTCACGATACCTCACCAAGGGGGGAGAGGGGGTCGAAAAATTCTCAAAAACGCCTCACGTAATTAATGGACGCCCCCTAAACACGTCAAATCATAGACGAAGGCCGTTACCTTCTGCATATCATACTATAAAGAGTAAAACAGATGAGAGTACCGAGGAAAATGCGTTTCAATATATGCCATGCAGGGGAAAAAGGATGATAGTCCATTCGATTTATGCAAAACGGATGAGAGTCGAAATTGTTCTCACTCTAACTTGTTCGGATCATTGACGTCGAACATTACAGGCGTCAGAAGAAACTAATAGTTAAACTATAGCTATATGGAATGTGATCGTAATATGGGCTTAATCAATTCTTAAGCCTTTGTCGAGATTCCCTGTGGTTGGAATGATCACATTAGGAACGCCCGCGTTAAACCAAGCTCTTTCAAAGTAATTAGTTGCGAAGACCAAATGATTTTCCGAAGCTGGACTGATCATTTGAAAAGCTTTTATATACCGAAATGTCCGTTCGAAAGCCGCCCAATCCGGGAATTAGTTATAAAAAAAGAACCAGATTGATCGAACATCGCGACTCTTACAATGGAGGCTTCACATCAAGCATTGTAGTGCCGACAAAGAAAACTCAAGGAACTATCAAGAAAGGGAAAGCAGTTAGAAACAAAACGAAAAAAACTGGTAATGTGCATGTGGTACCAGATCTACCTTCTGGACAATTTGAACTTCCAAGTTCCAAATATGGAGAAAGTATTCCCATTAATCCTAAGAAGTACCAGAACATACAGGAATTGAAACGCTTCTGTAGTGTAGAAGCGCAACTTTATTTTGAAAATTTACCATGTAACTGAGTGAAAATAAATATTTTTTGTGGACTCTCATATTTTTTTCCCTGACTTTATGTACTTAGCCATCTTGAAAAAAAAATCTCGACGCTCATGTTGAAAAAATAAAAGTAACAAGTTCTTTCACCAAAAGAAGATACACGAGCCAATTTTTAAAAAATTTCTTGTTTTAAAAAAATTAAACGTTAGGGAAATACAGAGTTTTGAATTTTAAAATTCGCTCCACACAAAACTTCGGATTTGTGACCCTCATCCTTTTTCCCCTGTGGTCTTCGTTTATTATAATAAAAATACAAAGTAATAGTGCACTAAGATTTATATAGACCCATATTCTTACAACTATTTTATGGTCCGAACCGCCGATCCGTGCTATCAACTCTATTGGTACAGACTTTAGTGTGTGAAATGAAACCAAAGTCAAAGTTTACGAAACTTGATATAAAAAGATAATGTGGAACGTACCATTTTCACATTATGAGCGATGGTCTAACCTGAAATGATCTTCGACAATTTCCGATATGCCTATCGATGGGTTCGTCAATATTTGGAATTCGTCGAAATCTAACGTACCAAGTCCTTCTTTCAGCGATACGTCGAACAAATCCGATCGGCCATCGTCACCCGAAAAATCTGAAAATAGAAAAATTCCAAATTGTGTGAATACTTTAGTGTTGGTTCAAACAAAACTGGCTGGTATCTCAATTGCCACAAAAGAACTAACCAGAAAAGGAATTTCTGGCAAAAACATAACAATCTGCACTGAGTAGACAAGCCCTATTAGCCTTGAACAGACAACGTGTTATATGGGGGCTAGAAATAGAGTGCCACCAAGATTTAGCTAACGCCTCGGCAGACAACAATGTCAATATTATCCCGAGGTAGGTTAAAGTGCACGACAGGAGTAAAGGTAATCGCATTGCCGATTCTCTAGCCAGGGAAGCAGATGGACTAAAAATTTTAGGACCCAGTGACACCTACGGCCTAACTACTTCGACAATAGACAGGCTAAGTCTGACGTCACAACTGTGGGAAGAGCCTATCACGGTTCCAAACGAACTCTCTTTCTATGTAAAAGTCCCATAAAGAATTTTTTATTCAGTGTTTTCAACGTTATAAAGGCAAAATAAGACATCTAGTTTCCATATTGTGTTAGAGGAACGTGCCGTTTAAGTGATTTTGTATAGGTTCTAGCCAAGGTGAGTGTATTCGATTACTAAATCAAGTTGAAAACTTTTTGAGGTTATGTTTTGGTGATAGGTTTTTGGATAATTTCTACTATGTTTTATGATTGATAATCACTTAAATTTTAATAGTCATTTTAGGTACATACAAAAAATATTTTTAAATAAATTATAGGTACTTTTACTCTAGAGTATCGCTACATTTAAGTATTAACTCTAGAATAACAGTGTATAAAACCATAATACAGCCGCACTTTGAATACTGTTCTACAATACTGTATACTTTCGATTTAAACAAATTAAGGGCACTGCAAAAATTAGAGAACCGAGCAATGTATTATAGTCTGTTTCTTATTGTCTGACAGCACGCGAAAAGGTCACAGATGCTAGTCAGGTAGTAAACCATAAGCGTCACCGTTCATCTAATGAATTTATTAACTATTTAATTTTATACCCGATCTGATATATAAAGGTAATATGAATCTAAATTCGGTTAGTTAAAACAACTTGATAATTTCCAAGAAACATTACAATAGGGTCCTACTAGGGATTGTCC
>CAJUYI010000020.1:461081-482626 GCA_910591695.1 Galerucella pusilla | reverse complement strand
AAATTTCAATTAGAGAGTTCAAATGCAATTACATTTAGTCCTAGGATTAAAAGTAGCGTTTTTAATCCTAGGATTAAAAGTGTTGCTAAGCAACGAGCAAATTTTTGTACAATAAGGCTTTTGCACCTGAAAATAGTACAAAAATGTCAAAATTTTTTGATGGTTGGAGAAAATAGTTATTTGTTTAACTAGGCAGCAAAGTAGTAGATTGACTGCCGAGGCTGAATTCATAGCCGAGCGTAGCGAGGCTAGGAATTCAGCTATTCTACTTTGCTGCCGAGTTGAACATAATTTTTTCTCCGATTGTTCATAATGATATAGGAGGATATTGTATTTGCAAATTATCTGAGGAAAGAAAAGGTGGCCTATTTGTTCAAAATTGTAGTAATTTTACCATCAATGTTAATAACAACTAAACATATGTTTTTAAATTCTTGTTAAAAGTGTTATGTGATAATTGCTAATAAATGTTTACGTCAAATGTTTTATTCCAATTGAGTATAATCATTTTGCTGCCTAGACAGAAAAGTACCCACTTTGCTGCCCAGGCAGGAAAAGTAATACTTTGCTGATTGATATGTGTCAGCAAAATTAATATTTGCTGACAATCGGAGAAAAAGGTACTTTTTGTTGAGCTCGATGAGACACTTCATTTTCAAGATTTTAAACTTTTTATTGCAGTAAGACACTTTTTCAAGTTGTTTTTTTAATAAATTCGTAGTACTTACTTGAAGTTCACTTAGAAATAATTTAAACACAAACGTTTCTTATGAGTTTGTAATTCATAATTATTTAAGGGAAGATAAAGTGTTGAGAAAATCTTTACGATTACTACAAATTTATTGTTTAAAAACATTACAACATAAAAAAGTTCCTTTCTGCAATAAAAAGTTGAAAATATTGAAAATGGAGTGTTGCTATCGAGTTTAACAAAGAGTACCTTTTATGGAGGAAATTTAATAAAGAATTAGGTCTAAATACAAGGTGTTATTTTTGTATTTTTTCTACAGATTTAAGCAGCATGTATCTCAATAACTAGAAGGTTAGAGAAAAGTTGCATTTGGTATTTTAAATATTTATTAACGATCTATCATTCCTCTAATTTAAGGGACACCCTGTAGATTTCTATAACATCCAAATTTTATTATGACAATTTCACTGAACATATAGTCAACTACGCTTTCTAGTTACAAACAAATTACAGAAATTCAACGGAAGAAAATCTGGTGAACTTCGAGGCGACTTTCCATTGAAATATTTATCGAGGCTCTACAATATTTAGACAATTTCACTGAAAATATAGTCAACTGCATCTTCTAGATTAAGTCCATTGAAATATATTTTTTACAGCCATTTGCACCGGTCTTAGTTAAGTTGTGGTTAGGTTTTAATTACTAGTTAAATTAAAATGTTCCTTGCACCATGACATTTATTCTTGAGTTAACGCTATAATTAATAGTTAAATCTAATTCACAGATAAGGTAGGGTTTAAGATATATAATTATTAATTAAAGTTATGTCAATATGACAATCAACTGAAGTACTTGGCGAATTTGCGAGATAAATTCCTATTTCAATAAAATATGGATTTAATGAATTTTGAAGAAGATGAAGATGACCTGGAAATCTTGGAAGATATCAGAGGGAAAATTACTCTTAAGCAACAACTTTTAGAAAAAGATTTCCTTCTTTTTATTTGTGAAAAATCGTTTTAAAACATCTACAGATCTGTAACTATCTGATTGAGCATTAAACTTCCCCTCAATCTTTGTCCAGGTCTGTCCCTTATCCTTCCAGCTTAACGCACCTGCACGTGAACTCTGTAAAAGAATAGAAAGGAAATTTCTTTCTATGCTAGAAACACAAAACAGTCTAACCCACAAAACAGTCCAACCTTTAGACTGTTTTGTGGGTTAGACTGTTCTGTGTTCCTAGCATAGAAATAAATTTCCTTTCTATTCTGTTACGGAGTTCACGTACTGTTTCCTTGCATTCTATTATGTGCTTTCTTATTAAATTCAAGCATATTATTTTCTCACTTGGAAAAAAGAAGTTTGTTGATCTTTTCCTCATTCCGCTCATTTTGAAAACTCCTACCTTTTGTTTGGGTAATTTTACAAATATAAATATCTAATAGTTGTCATATTTGACACCACTATTACCAACAAAATTGCTGTTTTTCAAATTATTCCTAAATGTCAAGATACCAACTTGCACCTAACAAATAATTTACTAACCAGTACCTTAACCACAAATGGTGCAAAACACTTCACTTTTAATCAATGGTTAAAGTTAATCATGAGTTACTAAAGCCAAAAGATAACTGCAACCGGTGCAAACAGCAGTTATTACATTAAAATCTGAGGAGCAAGTTTTAATACATAAAATAACGTAGCAGTGACTCATCGAAATATTTAATGAGTTTCCATGTACTCTTTTCTCTTAATTCATTCCCAATACGGCGCCATATTCCCCGGGTACACCAGTACGGACTCCTACCATAATATTTCAGGTCTTAGTGTGATTTTTTCAAGGATTAAAATGAAATTTCGTTATCTACCCTATTATCACGCAAATTCCACGTGCCAAGTTAACGCTAGGAAAATTTTAATCTACAAAACTCCACCGAAGAATACTAACGATGTTTCGGAATTAATCTTCAGTTAAAACTTTTTACTTACCATCGATAGTTGTTCGAAATGTTGTTGAAATTGCGAAGTTGTTTGATTGAGTATATGATATTCGTTAGGTAGAGGACTAGTAGCTCCAGGACTACAAGGAGCAGAATGTCTACCGGGACTAGGTGAAGATTGCGGACTCGGTCTCGGACTTCTATAGGCACCAGTTTGCTGTAACTAGAAATAAGATGCAATCGTAATTTTTTATTGTTTTGTGGAAAGCTTTCGGTAGAGTAGTTTATCTACATAAATATATATCGAAGATCATTACCGTAGGTGATGGTGACGTGGATGGACACTGTTGTTGGTACATTCCCGTTAAATTAGGTAATTGTGTGTAATTTGTATTATCCACCATATTTACTAAATTTTTATCTAGTTGGATATTCTGGAAAATGGAAAAATATTCGAACATTATCTAGCGATTTTTTTTATAAAATAAAAATATATCAATTCATGCATTTTAAATTGGAAAATTTTGTGTGGGGGAAAAGAAAAATATGCCCACCTGTTGATGTTGTTGATACCTATGGTTAATCGGCACTGTTAATTGATTCTGCAACAATATTACAAAAAAAAACATGCAAAATAAAAAAAATAAAAACTAAAATCAAGCTGGGCAAAAAATTAAACAACGAACAAAAATTTATTCAAAGTTATACTGTCAAAAATATGTAGGTTTTAAATAAATGAATTCAAATAAAATTAATATAATGTTTTTAAAATGAAAATTAATTAATTTGGCTGTATAACTTTTACTTATTTTTTAATGATCAATTGAAAAAAATTGGTAACGATATTGTTTTTTTTTCTAGAATATCATTAAAAGTATGTAATTGTCAGTAATTTTTCAATTTAACAAATATTATTGGTTTATGATAATTATGGAACGTGCAAATTAGATCAACATAAATAATTAACTTGATACTGATACGAATAAAATAGTAGAATTCAAATTCTCCGTTAATAATTTTTTTCAACTCGTTTTTAAATTATTTTAAAAATGCGGTTTTTTCTACAAAAACATTCGGTAAGTAATATTAATAGTACAATTTGTGCATTTTGTAATGAAAATTAAAAATATAAACTGGTTTTACCGTATTCAATATCAACTGTACTAGGTATGTGAAATTATCATTGTAATGGATATTTATTTAACTACTGTGGGGTAACAAGTTTAAAATAAATATCTGCTTTCTTTGTCGGTTTTTTTTAGAAAAGTGTATCGAAAGATCTAAAAGCAGTGAAATAAAACCCAGAAAGTGTTTAAACCTTTGAAAATTGTATACAGGCCTTGTGTTTTCTTTGATTTTTTTTAAAAAGAAGCTTTGAAACGTTGGAGGCAAAAATACTGAACCAAACCGTGAAGTAAATAAGAAGACAACAAGCAGACCAACTCCCGTCATCCTCCGGAGCGTTAACTACTGGAGTTCAGTCCGGAATGACATACAGAGGCTAGGGATGAAGACAAGGATAATAAACACCCGAGACAGGCTCGGAGTGAAGTTCCCCTTCGAATGATCCGAGGACTAACCAGGGAGCTCAGGGAAGAGAGGACAGAAGTGGAATGGTACACAGATCTACATCGAGAACCTAGAAAAAAAGGATATCCAATCGTGAGGATAAAATTGTTAGAGCTATGAAGAGGAAATTGACTGACACAATGCTACAAACAGCCAGGTATTCCACCACAGTGTAATGCCCCTCGTATAATGTATTAGGTCATTGACGAAATAGCTTAATTAATACTTTTATAAATATGTCTATCAGCAATAATATAAAAGTATTAGTAAGCTTAAATAAAAATATAAACATAGTTTTGGACATTTTGATGAGACGGGTACAAATATATTTATAATTAGATTAATACAATAAACTTCAACGAGGTCGGTTCTATACCGATAGATCAAAGAATTATTTAGTTGTTTAGTGACTTTTACTAAGTGTTTAATAACAACGACCCGTCAACTCTTACAACAGCCAGATGACATGGGCTGTGTTTGGATAGCCAATTATCCTTCAAAACCCATATGTTGAAGGCTGCACAGAAGGCAAAAGTGAGGGCAGCATGGCTGGGAAGATTAATGGGTAATGTTAAAGGACCGGGAGAGCGAAAGAGGAGGGTAATTGGTAGGACGGTAGAGCAGAGTATCCTTATGGCTCGGAAGTGTGGGGGTGAGAAAGCTGGGGTGAATGCGAGGGTTAGACCACTCCTCCGGGTATAGAGAGGGATACTCCTGAGGATGGTGCAGGCGTACAGGGCAGTGGGTGGACTGGCAGCAGCGGTGTGTCAAGGTCCTATCCATTGGACTTGAGCCAGACAGAAACGCTGGAGGAGTGCGACCAAAGATGAAGTACAGGAATGAATGGATGAGGAAATGGAGGGAAGGTGGGATGAGTATGAGGGCGCGCTAAAAGGAACGATTGGGAGCAGGAGAAATTGAGTGGACCGGAAATTCGGGGAGGTGAACTACTTCTTGACGTAGGTGCTCACATGGCATGGGTCGAGAGTGGGTTACCTCCACAAGATTGGGAAAAGATAAACTGGAGTGTGCCAGAGATGTGAAGTGGAGGATGATGTGGGACATGTATTTAGATGTTGGAAGAACAAGGAAGTTTTGAAGAAGGTAGAAAATAAACTGGGAGAGGCGGTGTATTGGGAAAATATGATGGAGATTATGTTGAGGGGCGAGGAGGAATGGATGGAGATAAGTGGCGTAGTGGAGAGCATGATTAGGAAAAGAGAAGGACTTGATTTGGCATGTGAGAGGTAGGAGTGATAGAAGGGAGAAGATGACAGAGAGAGTGTGAGGGACCGCCGCCCGTCTTGAAATATGCTAGCCAGATGACATGCCGAGTAAGCACTAGGTGCGTCTAATGCGGAGGACCACACCGTTTCGAGTGTTCAAGGTCAAGATACCTTGTTGAACTACCAGGGAGAACACCCAGCAAATTACAAAGGATGCCCATAACCTCCCAACCAACAGGTTACACTGCGAGAAGGGAAATCGACATTTAGGCCAGGAGAAGCATGACGCGGATGAGATGGGGGATGGCAGATAGTTCTTCCCGGAATGCGTCTCTCTCGAGAGGTGTATTCCTGGAAGGACGGGTTCAGTAAAAGTTTGGTGTGTGGTAAGATGATATCCAAAATGTGTGTCACTGAGTTTCTTGGTGCAGAATAGTTTGAAAAAGTGTATAGAATACTTTTTTCCATTCGAAAAAACGATGATACAAAACACAAAAAGTGTTAAAAATGGATCAAAGTTTAAAAATAGTATACATAAATTTTTTTTTCAATAATTTTGTGTGCAAAAAGCTGTCAAAGTGTTCAAAAGAGTGAAGCAAATACCAGAAAGTGTCAAAAGTGATTGTGTTTTCATTGATTTTTTTTAGAAAAATGTACAGAAAGCTGCAAAAATGTACAAAACAGCTAAACAAATGCCACATAAGTATTAAAAGTAATTAATAATAGATAAAAGATTTGAAAAATTATATCCAGTACTTGTGTTTTCATAGATTTTTTAGAAAAGTGCATAGAAAGCTTTGAAATAATGCAGTATCTATCTTAAAACAACGAAACAAAACGCTGATCAAATTTTAAACACATTTGATGGAATGTTTTTTTTTAGAAAAGTGTACAGAATATTATTTTTTCCTTCCATTTCAAACGTCGTCAAAATGCACAAAGTGTTTTGAAAGGTTAAAAATAGACAAAAAAAATTCAATAAAATAAAAATGAAATAAAAACCTACCGGATGGGAATTGGAAACGGCGAAATGAAATCGATTTTGTGGTCTAGCACTCAGGGGTATACTCGTGGGAGATAGTGTTGAGGGGCTCGTGTTTAAAGGACTCTGTAAGAAGGTACAATTAGCAAACTACTATTCTAGTGCAGAGAAGCTGTTTCCAGATAATTTTCTAAAATCAATCGAGAATATTTTTTTGTAGAAATGGTTTTTCTCTTTTAACATTTTTTTTATTGAAAGAATAAAAAGGGTGTCGGTGTTATTTGAAAATTGCTAAGAACCCTAAAATAGTTTTTTGTACCTCTAGCAATTTTCAAACTTATTTGTCTATTCAAGCATACAGGGAGGCCAAATAAGAAGAGCCATCTGTGATTACAGACAAATTTCACTCAGAAAAGCCATAGAAAGTATCAAATTTATTATTTTAAAACCAAACCACACATACACGGTGTTTCAAAATGACAGGACTAATGAGTTTGCATTTCTTGTCTGGTACACCCTATGCAGGGTGACGACTGCAAAGTAAACAATTTTTTGAATCATACTATAACACCTCAATAGAGGAGTTCAGTCTAAGGTTAGTGCGGCCAACAAAAAGTGGTTTTTTCTGACAAAAATGACAGTTAAGGTCTACCATTCAAAACATAAGATTTTTGCATGTTTTTTATCATTGCGAAAATCTATATTGCTTTATTAAAATAATGAATCCACCCCCGAAGCGTATATTTTGATATTTAAAATGACTTTTTAGCTGAATACTCAACATATCGTTGGCCAATAATTCTAGGAACTCTTGGCAAGTAGCCATTTCATTTCTGTTATTTTGTCACTAGTTATGTCAAATGTCAGTTATATTTATTTTTGTTGATATTCTTTTAATTATGTATGTCCATTTTCGATTAGATTTTTGTAGCATTTCTAGTTAGTTGTATCTCTATTCTTCTAATTACTTTTTCCACTGACATCTGACATAACTAGTGACATATAACAGAAATGAAATGGTGACATGCCAAGAGTTCCTAGAATTATTGGCCACCGATATGTTGAGTATTCAGCTAAAAAGTCATTTTAAATTTCAAAATATACCTACGCTTCGGGGAAGGATTCATTATTTTAATAAAGTAATATAAATGTTCGCACTGATAAAAAACATGCAAAAATCTTATGTTTTGAATGGTAGACCTTAACTGTCATTCTTGTCAGAAAAACTACTTTTTGTTGGCCACACTGACCTTAGAGTGAACTCGAAAGCATTTTCTACGGGCTTTCCAACCACGTATCACAAGTAGAGAGTTGCCACTTAAATTTTTGTAGTTGGGGGATTGATGGGGGTGCGTTCTCTATCACGCTTTTGAAATTTTTTTGATATCTCTTTTGGTTCACGAGGTACAGCCCATTGTAAGTTTTAAAATTGACACCCTGTATATGTATACATTTTTGAATCACACTGAAATTGAAACGAAGGAAACTAATTCCAAGAAAATGGCAAGGTATACAAAGTCAATTTTGAATGTTCCGGGTGTCCCAATAAGAAGAGTCTTCGGTGAATACGTTTTTTACTTACAAAAACAATAAAAACTTTCAAATTTATTGTTTTAAATCAAAATCCACATCTACACGGTGTTTTAAAAAAAATTCTTGAATGAGACAGAAGTTTAAGACTGTTTTTCGATAAAATGTGAACATAAAATTGTTACTTACAGAACTATAGGGAGAGCTATCGTGATCTTGATCGAGCGGGTGTATGGGCGACGAAAAATCAACGTTTGTCAAATCGGGCAGGGAGCCAGTATTTGCTATTGGTATTTGAACTAAACTAGGATCATGGACTGACGGATGTATACTGAAACAAATCAAAATAACATAGAATTTATGCACAAAGTCAAACGCTCTCGTTATATCATAAAATATGTCTTACTTGATTCCAGGTACTCGAGATGATGACGGTATGTCGCAGCTAGATCTTGGTCTTCTATCTTGATGATTTCTATCTGGACCGTTCATCATCTGTATTGGCCATCCTCTATTTGAACCGTCGTTACTTCTATCCATCATCCCCTGTATAAAAAAATGGTCTTGATAAAAAAATAATATAATTATATTTATTTATTTATGAACATATTTAACATATATACAAGTTTATTTCTTGATAACAACTGAAATAATACTCATTGCGTATTTTAAAGCAAATATATAAATGAAATTACAAAATCAAATATTTATTATTTGTAGTTTTTACGTCAATTGTCATAACTTGTCAAATATTTCAGACTGTACAAACCTGGCAGACGAGGCCATCGTACTCGAGAAAAAGACGAAATGACATGGAACACGATAAATAAAGAGCAGAACAAAAAATGACAAGCTTGGTGAATTTTAAATGAAAACCAAATGATCTAGAAACAAAAAATCTAATAGTCCAAGATCCCAGAGCGATAAGACATAACTTATTTTCAAATAGATGAAACGATAGGTTCTCAGTAGCATCTCGTGTGCTTTGAATACCTGTGTGTTTGTGGAGCTAGCCTAAGGGCACTTAGGCAGGTATCAGGTGAAAAAGGTAACTAAAAATAAGGGTTACGTAACTTAAATTTGTCTGATTTTTATACAGTGTGGAAACCACTTATGGAATAAGATTATTTATGTCATATTTTAGAAAATACTAAAAAATGCATGTCAACTTTTGAATTGAGTTGTGCGTTATGTAAACATAAATTTAAATGTACAGGGTGATTCACGCAAGTATGCCATAGTCGGTGTTGTTTTTTTAAATTAAACACCCTGTATATTTGCATATTTTTGAAATCCTCTTAATGAACCGATTCAAACAAACTAAATAATGTCAATTATATATTATACAGGGTGAAATTTTAAAATTAATAATTTATTACACTTGTAATATTGGTACTTGTTTGAATTATCTAAATATGGATTTATCAAAAATCTAAACTTACTAATTATTAGACCTATTTGTATATTAAACAAAACCTGATACGCCCATGAATTTTATCAAAAATACCTAGAAATTGCCTAAAAACGCCAATAATTAGACAAAATCGGTAAATAATGTGGATTGTTTTAAATCGGTAAATAATGTGGATTGTTTTCTATTCTGTCAGTTGTTGATGTGTTGACAGTTTATACTGAAAAAGTAAAATCTTTGTCAAACACTCTTTCCTTGTCGACATAACAATGGAATATTTAACTTAGACTCACCGAATTGAGATTTTAATGATGATCGGGTACGGGGATAACTGCAGAAGTCAAGTTGAAGTGGCAAACTTATTTAATCACAGGTATCCCGAATTGTCTAATATTTCACTAAATACTGTGTCTAAAATTCATGCACAATTCAGAGAACTTGGACATGTCAAAACATTGAAAAGAAAACGACACTTTGTTGAAGATGATGTGAAAGTCGATATTTTGTTAAGTGTCGAAGAGAATCCAACTTCAAGTACACGTCAAATTGCCTGTGAAAATAATGTTAGTCATACAACTGTTCTAAGATGTTTTCATAAAAAAAATGCATTCCTACAAATTAACTTTTGTGCAGGAGTTAACAGAAGACGATCCAGATCGTACAATGGATTTCTGCGAAGAATTGATGAGTAAGCTGAACAGAAATGAGATAGCTCTTGGTACCATTCTTTTTTCTGACGAATCAACATTCACATTGAATAGAGAGGTAAACCGACAGCAGAGTCAGCAGAGAATCCTAATTGCATGCGTGAGACACATACTCAGTACCCTCAAAAGGTGAACGTTTGGGCCGGTATCATAGGCGACCATATTATTGGTCCTATATGTATAGATGGAAATTTGACAGCTGAAAAATATTTAAATATGCTTAGAAATGAAGTTATTCCTGCGTTGGCAAACTTATATCCCAACGCAATAGATCCTAGCTTACCGAATGAAAATGTTTGGTTCCAGCAAGACGGGGCAACACCCCATTATGCTTTTTAATGGTAAAAACTCATTTAGATGAAGTCTGGTCTTCCCCAATAAATGGATTGGACGAAGAGGTACTATTGAGTGGCCAGCTAGATCGCCAGACCTTACGCCGTTAGATTTTTTTCTGTGGGGTTATCTCAAGAACAAAGTATATGCAACACAACCAACTAGCATTGTAGACTACAGAAATACGGAATATTTCACCTCAGATTTTAAACAAAGTTAAGGAGGAGTTCTAGAGAAGACTGTGCTATTGTGCTATTGCCAACAACTAGGTGGAGAACATTTTTAGCATTTATTTTAATGTATTAAAATCAAACACACCATGTATTTTATGTGTGTGTTTAATAACTGTAAAAATAAAAATTTCATTCTGTATAATTCAGGGTGTTTCATTAATAAAACACCGACTATGGCATACTTGCGTGAATCATCTTGTACATTTACATTTATGTTTACATAACGCACAACTCAATTCAAAAGTTGACGTGTCTCGGCATTTTTTATAATTTTCTAAAATAATGACATAAATAATTTCATTCCATAAGTGGTTTCCACACTGTATTTATTAACTCACAATGTCTCAGTCTAATGTTTATGTGCCCTTCATGCACAACGTATAGTATTCAGTATAGTTCGGATCTGTTGAAGCATATATAACTTAATAATAGTTGCCTTGATAATATATTTGGAAGTCAGACATGTGAAAATAAATGAAGTTTATTTATTTTTTGTGGAGCTTTAAAGCGAAT
The DNA here is from genome assembly GCA_910591695.1 of Galerucella pusilla. NCBI lineage: Eukaryota > Metazoa > Arthropoda > Insecta > Coleoptera > Chrysomelidae > Galerucella > Galerucella pusilla. Next base: position 471,490 of record CAJUYI010000020.1, on the reverse strand, counting down.
GACAAAAGTTTTGGTCCATGGAAAGTGTCTGACACTTATCATACTACTTTAGCATATTATTCTACAAAACATATATAAAAATCAGACATACAAATTGAAGTTAAGTAACTCTTATTTTTAGTTACCTTTCTCACCTGATACCTGACCAGGTGCCCTCAGGATAGCTCCACAAATACACAGGGATTCTATTTATGTTATGTAAGAAAATAAACATATTCAAGTTAATTTCTTGATAAAAACTCGTAAAATTTCTCATTGAACATTTTAAAGCATTAAAATTAACAAATAACTACAGGTTGTTAAAGTTGAACGTTTACTTATTTTTTATTAGAATTACCTGCATTGTGCTTTGATGTAGAGCCGAATCACTATTCGTACGCCTCCATCCCGTATCCGTCGGCGGACTTAAATAATACGGCGATGTATCCAATCTTCTTTCGTGTGGTTTCCTCATTGGACCACCTTGAGATCGCGCTCTACTTCTACCTTCTACTCTACTGGCTGGCATCCTTCCAGGGAGAGTTGGTTCATTCTATACGTTAGAAAATAAAATTGATTAATATCGTGAATTTATTATTTTTATACAGGGGGTTCGGCAGTTTATGGTAGAGTTAGGGGTGATTTGAACTGAATAGTCTAAAATAATTTACAAGCAATTGCAAATATGCATTGCTGGATTAGAAGCTACTACTAAACGAGATTTTTCATACTCCTTCACCGATGCTGCATGTACTACGCGGTGGTATCAATTAGGATTGAGTCGGATACAAAGTGGAGGGGATGAAGCAGTATTTGATTTATGATTTAACTATTTTGAAGGTACTAAGTGAACTAACTGCTTGCGAAGGATGCAAAAATGCATTTCTAATCGTGGAGAATACTTAGAGAAAAAATTATGTTTAAAAGGTATCTGCTGTTTTTTTTTCTCCAGTTCTATCACGTATCCCAAGTTATCGTATACAGGCAATATCTCGCTTATTCGACAAGATGATTGTTAAATAAAAAAACTGCATTGAATGGCATTAAAGTACCTTCCTAAAGATTTATAAAAAAATGTTTTACATTTGACAGCCCTATGGCTACCTCACTTTTTTTTTATTTCCATATGGCACCCGCTATATATTGTCATTGAAAATTGCGTGTCGTTCTATTTGGAATATAATGATAGCACATACTTAGTATTTGTTTCAATTAATAATAACAAAAGCATCAATATTTCATGAAGTATGAATTTCAACTAAAATACCTGTGATGCAATTCAAAAAAACGAACAAAAAATTACAGCAAGTGTTCAAAATTATTTCCTGCAGAATCCTTGCAAGGTGCAAAACGTATCAAAAGTGTTCTGAACCATAGCTGGTGTAACTACACCAGATCATTCACGAATGCGTTCTTAAAGATCCCCTAAATCATAAAATACTTCAACTTAATTGTAACTCTTACGTTGTCAGCAGATGGCTTTTAAAACAATAGTCATTGTTTTAAAAGCCATCTGAAGTTTGGCCGCGGGAAGTCTAAATTTCAGCGGGAATTTTAAATATCAAATTGAGGGAGAATTTTATCTTTTTTAAAAATAAATCAACTTCACCAAAATAACACAAAATGCAGCTGTTTATTAAAAAATATAAATCGTGACTGATAGTATTTCCCCAAATTTTGCGTCAACAAAAGTTTGCCAAATATTCTCTCATGTTCACCTCTGATGCAAGATTACAATTCTAGGTTAAAATATTTCATGATTTAGATGATCTTAAAGAACGCATTCGTGAAGCATGTCGTAGCGTTACACCAGCTATGATTCATGACGGCCTGCACAAGAAAGCTTTTAGCACGTTTTGCAGCATGCATGAATTCTGCAGGAAATAATTTTGAACACTTGCTGTGTTCGTTTTTTTGAATTGCATCAGAGGTATTTTAGTTGGAATTAATATATATAGTGACTATGTACCCCAAGAGAGGTTTAGTCACCGGAGCGGCTTTTTAGATCCAGATTTTTTGGAGGGGATCAGGCCCCATTTCCAAGTTTTTAAATCAGTTTAATTATGTTCCTCCACTGTTTCCTGTCAGTTGTTTTCGCCTTTCAGTTTCGGATACATAGACAGTTTATGTCATCTTCAACCTCCTGTAGCCACGCTGATTTTGGCCTCCCTCTTTTCCTTTTGCTACTTGGCTTCCACTCAGTCATCGCATAAATAGTGCTGTTTGGGCCTGCTCTCCACACATGTCTCAACCATTTTAACCTTTGCTCTTTTATTACACTTATAGTGTCCCTCTGGATGTCTTTTTTTCAGTTCTTCATTTGTTCTTTTCCTATATTCATTTTGATGTATTTTCTTGGATATGACTCTTAGTATTTTTCGTTCAAAAATTTTCAGGTCTTCTTGTTGTTTCTTTGTCATTATCATAACTTCAGCTCCATACGTTATTGTTGGTCTAATTATTGTTTTATAAATTTTCATTTTGGTGTTTTTGCCACGAAATTTACTTCTTAATAAATTTTTATTTGCCTGGAAGACTCTGTTTGCTGCAATTATTTTCTCCATCCCTATTATTGGTTATGGTAACTCCTAAATATTTTATTTTATCAACTTCTTCAATTTTGAAGCAACCGATGCTATTATTATTGTTCATTAGGTGTTCGTTCACAGTCATTATTTTTGTTTTTGTTTCATTTATTTCAAGGCCCATTATTTTTACCTTCTTCCACAATTTGTTGAAACATTTTTTTTCATAATTTCTCTGTTTTTTTGCTACCAAGACTAAATCATCCCCATAAGCTATCAATTGACCACCCCTTGTCCTTAGGTTTCCTCTACGTTTCTGTCTACATATTCCAGCGCCAGATTAAATAGAGTTGTTGACATGGAATCTCCTTGTCTGACTCCTTTGTTAAACTCGAATATGTCCGTTTCACCTTTTTGTGTTTTTACCGCAGCTGTTGATTGTTTCATAGTAATCCAGATTAATTTTCTCAGTTTTTTGTTTATCTCCATAGTTTGAAGCGCTCTCATTAGTTGTCTATTTATTGAATCAAAGGCTGGTTCAAGATCAATAAATAGCATCTCTGTTCCGATTTGATGTTCGTGAGTTTTTTCCAATATATGCTTCAGGATATGAACTGCGTCTATGGTTGATTTGCCTTTATCAATTCCGTATTGATATTGTCCTAATATTGTGCCTATACTGCTTACCAGTCTCTTTTGGATGAGTGTAGACAGTATTTTATAGGTCGTGTTGAGTAGCGTAATTCCTCTATAGTTTGTGCAATTTCGTTGATACCCTTTTTTATGTATTGTTACTATTTGACCTGATCTCCACTCTTCTGGAATCTTTTTATCCCTCCATATACACCTTACTAATTCGTATATCTGTTCTGTCATTTTTTCTCCTCCATGTTTAATTAATTCAATATTTATTCCGTCGCTTCATGGTGCTTTCCCGTTTTTGCTTTTACTTATGATTTCTTTTATTTCTTCTAGCGTTGGTTCTGGTATTTGCTCTATTTCTAATCCTTCGAAAATTCTTCCAGAATTTCGGTCTCTGTTAAGACGTTTTTAAAATGTTCCAACCATGTTCTTTTATAATCTATTTCGTCTTCTACAACTTTACCATTTTTGTCTTTTATTCCAATTTGTTTGGGCTTGAATACTCTATTTTGCTCTTTAATTTTTTAGTAGAATAATTTTGAGTTCTTATTATTATTTTCGGCATCTATTTTTCCTAGTATGCTATCCACCCATTCCCCTTTAATTTTCCTTACTGCATTTTTCGATTGTTTTCTTATCTTGTCATATTCGTTCTTTTCTTCGTCTTTGTTCGTTCTAAGCCATTGGCTCCAAGCATCTCTTTTTGTTTCCTGCACTTCTCATTATACCAACCTTTTTTTGGACTGTTCTTTTTAATGCCCATTTTAGCTTTTGCCACTGTATTAATACATTCTTCAATTTTTTTTTCATTTACCTTGAACTTCATCGATTTGTATTTCTTTTCCTTTATCATCCAGTAACTTTTTTATGCGCTTTCCATATTCTACTCTAATTTTTATATCTTCTAATTTTTGTATATCCCATTTATTGATTAGGTGTCTACTTTTAAATTAGTTGAAATTAATACTTCATGAAATATTGATGCTTTTGTTATAAGTATGTGTTATCGTTGTATTCCAAATATAATGACACGCAATTTTCAATGACAATATACAGGACATGCCATTTGAAAATAAAAAGTGAGGGGGAGCTAACACAGGGCTGTCAAATGTAAAACATTCAGTCATTAGGAAGATACTTCAATGCCATCCAATGCAGTTTTTTTATTTATTAAATATCTTGCCAAATAACCGAGATATTGTCTATATACGATAACTTGGGACACCCAGTATATAATAATAATAATAATTTTAATTTATTGTCCAACAGAAAATCCATTTACGGAACAATATTATTAGAAAGTAGCAACATAAGCATTATACGAAATAAATGCAGAATATATAAGAGACAACCCTCGGATTTCTTAGTTGCAATAAACGAAATAACGGTTAAGTATTAATTTATTTTCTGCTTTTCAGTTATCTGTTTCTTTAATAATATATTTAAGCCTGATTATGTTGGTCAGGATGTTGAAACAAAATCATAGTTCCTTGATAAGTGTACAAAGTTTAAATTCAACTTGACGTTATGAAGTTATTGAAAATTTAAATTCAAACATAAATACAGGAGAAGATGATAAAAACGAAAAACAACCACAACAACCTAAAAAAGATAATTTAATCAGATCGGGTGATATTTTCAAAATTAGGATAAACTTGGAATAATTTAAGTTGTATCCGGGAAACGTGAGATAAGAAATCCGATTAATATACAGGGTGATCATTTGAATTCTGACACATTTTATGAGCCCATAACTTGGAAACCGATTAAGATATCAAGAGGCGGTTTTGACTGAATGGCTTCAGGAATTAAGAATTTTTTTTCACGCTGTTGCCAATTTTGTATTTTTTCCTTAGACTCCAGGAAGAAACTTAGGTTTTTTGGAGATCAATAACTTAGACATTTTAAATGGAACACCCTGTATGTTTAAATGGAACACCCTGTATGTTTTTGTACCGTCGGATAGGCTGAAGCTTCTACTTTCCAAAAATATATGGTTTTATAGCAATTCAAGGTGTTCTTAAGGAGCAGATTATCTTTAAAAGATAGACTGCAACTCGTTGACTACAGTAATTCCGTACATTTTTGTCAGCGCATAACTTCTGAACTAGTCATGACATCGAGAAGCTAAACATAAGAAACGTAATAGGAAATATTCAACTACAAATGTTGAGAGACACTTTTTTAAATCTTCAACTACGCTTGCATAAATGAATTGACATGAATGGTTGGCATATTCTACTTTTGTATTAAATAATTTTTGTAGGTTGACTGATCACATACCTACATATAATTTTGTACTTATTTTTTGTATTTTGTTTTTAATAAATTGTTCTGTTTGACCTGTTTTCAATAACAATAACTTAATCCATATAATGATGTCCAGAAAACCCAATTTTTTTTTTCTGTTGTCTAGGGAAATAATACTAAATATCTTCTGTATGTTCCTTGTGGTATATTATTCATTCTTTTTTTAATTTCTTGGGAAATTAAACCACAATATTTTTAAATTCTTTATTTCAACGTTTCGGTAGCGTTCCAGCTACCGTTGTCAAGAAAAAATAAGTAGAAATTAATTTTTTTATCCCTAACTGACACAACAGAAAAAATTTGACAACTAGACAATCAAAAAATTATTTTGAAGTTTAAGACTGCAAAATTTTGTTATCAAATTTTTATTAAGGTCCATTCATAGTAGATCATATCTGTGGTAAAATGTGAAATGAAACACTTCATTTTATGACATTCCAACGATATGATAGTCTACTAGAAATGGAAATCCAGTGAAGTGCACATTCCAGGAACGGTTTTTATTGGGATAGCGCGTTTCTTTCGCTTATATTGGAAATGTTGTTAATAAAACGCGTTTCTTAATAGTTTTTTTGTGTATGAATATTTAAGTTTTTGAAATATGTATACTCAGTTTTGTGATTTTGTGTATTGAAATGTGTATTGATTAACAACTATTCAAATTATAAATCATAAGAAAACCTGGATAAAAACTTATGATGCTATCCTGATAACGCAGGTAATTGATTATTGGAAATTTCTCTTTCTAACATTGGTAACCAAATTTGACTACAATCGGCTGATATACTAGCTACACATTTATCTGCATTTAGTTGTATTAAAGCACTTTCTTTGATTTTCCGTCTTTTATTATTGGGTTCTTTTAATATTATTTTTGATGAATCCCATTGAATTTGATGACCCTCTTCCCAAGCATATTTGCAAATAGCTGACTTAAAGAATTCCCTATCTTTGATATATTTTTTGTGTTCGTTTATTCGTACTTTCAATGGTCTAGATGTTTCACCTAAATAAAATTTGTCGCATTCACATGATATTTGATATATGCAGTTTTTTGAAATAAAGAATTTAAAAATATTGTGGTTTAATTTCCCAAGAAATTAAAAAAAGAAATAATACTAAATTGGCAACAGCGTGAAAAAATATTCTAATTTCTGAAGCCGTTTAGCTTCTCGATATTTTACTTCTTGAATATTTTATTGCTTTTTCTGCTAAAATTTAATAAATTATACAGAGTGGCCCAAAAGTCCGGAAATGGCCAATTATCTCGTAAATTGTTAGTCCCAATTGTGCAAAATTTGGGGTACACCTATTTTAAGATACGGATATTTCATATTTGATTATTCAATTCTACCTCGTCTACCAATCCATCGTCCGGGAAATATCTCATCTAAATAACGCCGAATATTTACACCAAAACGAGCTGGAGCTCCAGCTTGCTGAAATTATATCCGATTAAAATTGGCTCAAAGCAAGTTTCTCAGTGTAGGTACAATTTCATATTTATTTGACGTTAAATTTCCTTCGATAAAGAATGTCCCAATTAACAAAAACACAGCATTTTACATTTCATTCAAATTTCTTTAAATCTACATATTTTGCACTGTTTTATGTATTTAAGACCTATTCGAAATGAAATCGTTACATATGGTTGAACTCGTATTGAATAGGAAATTCCAATTATGACTGAATACACAGGGTGATGAATTTGAAAAGCCAAAGTTACTAATAATATAAAAGAAACAGCAAATCTGGCAATATTACAAATATCAAATCTGGAATCTATACGTATCCCAAAATAGGTGTGGAGTTTGTTCAGCCGTTACGTCATACAGTATCCGGCTTGCTCTCTCATTCATGAAATGGATGAGATGGAATTATGACGTCATTAACGTATTACTTATCTAAGGTCGACATAAATTTTATCTGTTACTTTTGACAGTTCAGTTGTCATATTTTGAAAACAATTCTTAACATATTATGTCATTGATTATAATTTTGAGGTTAAGTGTAAAATAACATTCAAGTAATGTAAGACATACGTAAAACAGCAGAATACGTCACCCATTATGACGTAACGGCAAAGGATGGCTGAACAAACTCTACCTACCCCAAATTTTGTACAATTAGGACTAGTAATTTACGAGATAATTGGCAGTTTCCAGATTTTTGGGCCATTCTGTATACATGGTGATTCATAATTTCGATAACGTACAATATCTCCTAAATCCTTAATGATTTTTGACCGATTCTAAGTAAAAATAGTCATAGCGGGTTGGATGGGATGGGAAACTGTTAGACCGCTACCGCCAGCCAATGACACGTGTAGGCTTAATTATTTTAAATTAAAGCTTATTTCACCATCGAGTTCAATGTGAAAAACAAGTAGAATAAGGATATTACCCAAGACCCAAGCTAGCTAATCGACGCTACAGGGGACATTGAAAATCATATTTGGAAAATAATTAACAAATTAAGTATGAGTCTGGGACTCCTCCAGAGCTGGTTGAGGGAGTAAATAATAGAATTATTGCCAAAGAAATCAAGAGAAAAGTACGAATATGCGTATAAACATTTCAATCATTTATGTAGAACAGTAGCAACTGTAAGGAAATATCAAAGGAAGATTTCCTTGCAGTAAGAAAGTGAATAGGAAATCTTGACTTTTTCTTTAAGAAATTTTGTTTGGTATGTCAAAATTTTCTAGCGGAAAAATATTTTAAAAGATGGGCTCTTTCCCAAATTTGTTATGGGCTTCTTCAAGCTTCGGCAGCGCTGTAAGAAAAACAATATTTCCAAACCCTCCGAATTACATAATTGGTGATTTTTGTCGAAAGCTGACTTCTTATTGGCAAGCGCGTCCGTGTGTTCTTCCCTCTCACTTCGTCAATTGACTGATATTGATTTATCCAGTGGCGTTGGTATTCTCAGTTACCTTTGTATTTTCAATTTTACTTGGTAAAATAGGTACCATTTGTACGTTTATGACAGATAACGCCATGTTTCCTCGTCTCTTACCGATGCCCCGTAGCTTCATATAAACTTGACAAACGATACCTACGACATCTTACATGTCGTTTTAAGTTTCTGGGAAAATACATAACTGCTTTTACACTCTCTATATTCAAAAAACTCGGCCACCTAAAATTTTGTCCAAGAACTTTCGTGACTTTTCATCGATTTCAATTGTTTCTACGCCAAATTGTAGATGTAGAAAAGTTTTCCAAAAATGTTGATTGCTTATTTATACAGGGTGAAAAAAAGTCCAATTTCTCAACATCCTGTGGAACAGTTAGGGAAATTCGAAGTTTACGCTTAAGTCCATTTTCCACGGTGCGAGTTGACACGCTGCAACACGAAAAAGTTGCATGCAACTTGGGGTTTTTCTTCGTTGGGTGCGTCGGTCGCGTGTGCTCTCGCCTGAGTCTCTCTCTCGTTTACGAAGCAGCGATTCATATGCTTCGGCCGGGAATCGAACCTGGACCCGTATCTTTGAACATTCGACTATTCGCGAGAACGTCGAATGGATTTTGTTCGTACGAATGATTTCACACGAATCGAACGGTACTCGAAAATTCAAATAGCAATATCTTCCAAACACAGTGGCGAACAGCTTTGTAGATCTTATGTGTAATTTTTTAGGTGAAGTGTACTGTAGAGTAGTGTGAGAGTAGTTTAAAAAGCACGTGAGAAGAAGAAGATTACATTTTTGGTTTATTTTTATCATAAAATACTTCAACCTTTTATTCTGTTTTGTGACTTCATTCTTTTAAGTGAAGGTAATATCACGGCAATATGAAGTTGAATTTGGCCCAAAAAGATATTCTCTTGGAATTCATCAGAGATAATGATTCCTTGAGAACAGGAAAATTCACTAACCAATTCACAAAAGCTGATGCCAGAAAAAAATGGGCTGAAATTTCAGAAACACTAAATGCGGTAACTGGGGGTGCACATAAGAATTGGGACCAATGGAGAAAGGTAAATGTATTCTTTAAAATTGGCAAATTATTGAACCAAAATTTTTTCAGACGTGGTTAGAACTGAAAAACAAGGGAAAAGCTTATGTAGCTCAAAAAAAGAAACACATTAGAAGTACAGGAGGTGGGCCATCTTTTTCCACATCAGATGACTATGAGAAATTCACTGACCTAATCTCTCCATCTTTAACAGATGGCATTAAAGGGACACATGAGATGCCAATTGATTTTGTAAGTAGAGTTACTTCATTATGACAATTTGTTTGTGATGTTCTGAGAACTTTAATGCTTACAGAATTTTGAAAACAATGAAACTCCACTTGAAATAAGTATTCATGAAAATCCTGGATCTCCTGAAATGTTCGAAATCAATGATTTTGCAACAGAACAGGAAATACTCATAGATTATTCTGCACCACAAGATCCAAGTCTGATAGTAGGTACTTCAGGAGTAAGAGTAACCCATAACAACACTGAGATTCCACCAAAATCAAATGACCATGACCATATCTATTCAACTGATATGCCGACGAAAAAAAAATACAAGCGTGTTACAAAAACAACACGGTTGGAAAATTCTTTGAGAATTTCTCAAAATTTTCATAAATTGACAGAGGAAAAAATAAGAATCAAACAACAATATTATAAAGAAAAATTGGAACTGTTGAGGGAACTGCTGCCTCAAGTCAATATAATTGCATCTAGTTTGAGTGACATTGCTAAATCCAAGCAATGTAAATGTGATAAATAGTTCATAGTCACTGTTTTTGGTAATCAGTGTAGCAGTTTTTAGTATGTACTTGATATTGGAGTCAACCTTTGCAGGTATCAAGTACACACCATACATCAAAGCACTGATTATATTTAGTTGAGTATTTTTTTTAAAGTTTTGAATGATGATAAGTTCCAGGTGATATTATATTTACAAGTTTATGTATTAGTAGGATTACAGTTACTTTTGTTATATTGTTTT
>CAJUYI010000020.1:442436-461071 GCA_910591695.1 Galerucella pusilla | reverse complement strand
TTTAGTTGAGAGTATTTTTTTAAAGTGTTGAATGATGATAAGTTCCAAGTGATATCATATTTACAAGTTTATGTATTAGTAAGATTACAGTTATTTTTGTTATTTTGTTTTGTGTGGTAAAATGTATATTTTATAATAATATAATAAGTATATAAGATTTTCTAATATCAATAAAATATTTTTGTACTTACTCTTCCAGCAGTTTCATTTCTTTATAACACATTGTTGTTAGATTATTCCAGTGTAAGAAAATAAATAAATATTTTAATATTTTTTTTTAATATATAGTTTTATTTTACTACAACTTACTAATTCTAGCTACTACTGAAATTAAATATATTAGAGTATATAGTAATTAGTAAGAAGTATACCCAATCTTTTGTAAATTTTTATTTACATCCTCGGAATTAAAATTCAGAAAAAAAAGAGAAAATTAAAAAAGAGTATACTTTTCTTAATGGCTGTGTACCCAAATATATTTTCTTGTTTGTCCCCTAATTTATCTGCAACATGCTTTTTTCGTTTTTTACTATAAAATATACAAATATTTTATAGATTGTCAAATCTTGCTATTAAATTAGCACGCCTTGATCTTCCAGCAGCAAGATCAGGATTTGCTCTTACCACAGGATTGTTATCAACATCTCTGTTATTATTATCTTCATATTCTACATATCTGTCTTCATCTTGAGGTTGGGGTACATTATTGGAGATACAAATGTTATGAAGAACAGCACAGGCATTTATAATCTTATTCGCCCTCTCTGGGCTATAATGTAATGTTCTGTCTTTCAGCAGACATCTGAATCTGTTCTTCCACACACCATTACATCTTTCCACAGATGATCTTATAGATTTGAACACAGTATTAAATCTGTGCTCTGGAGTACCTTCTATAGGATTGTCCAAAGGTGTAATAAGCCATGGTCGTAGAGGGTATCCTGAATCACCAATTAAAAAAAAGAGTTCATTTGGATAAGTTCTATACACCTGCTCCATCACTTCAGATACTTGAGACTGTCTCCAAATATAGCTATCATGGCTGCTACCAGAAAATCGAGCATCAATTTGCAAGATTTTTAAGCTCTCGTCACAAATCAACTGTACATTTATAGAATGCTGGTTTTTTCTATTTACATATATGTGTTCTTCCTCTTGAGGAGCCACTATTGCAATGTGAGTACAGTCAATCACACCAACTATTCCAGGGAAACCATATTTATTGGTGAAACGAGCTCTGGTTTCTCGCAACTCTTCAATGTTCTGAGGAAATTTTATATATTGATGAAGCACTTGGGGATTATTGAAAGCTTGAGAAATTTCTGATATACACTTACTCACAGAGGATTGGGAGCAATCAGAGTACAAATTTTTTCCTGTGATTAGTTGATAGCTTCCATGACTGTAGAAGTTCAAGGCAACAAGCACTTTTGTCTCCTTACTAAGTGCAGATGATCTGGAAGGGTTTTCTAAAAATGGATCCAACAAATGTATGATTTCACGGGCAGTTTCTTTATCCACCCTATATAACTCCAAGAATTGCCGATCATTTAATGTAAAAGGATCTTTTCTATCAGAAAATCTTCTAGTCGTATCTTCCGCCATTTCCTCAGCATCTTGCAAATCATCAATTATTTGATGCATAAAAGCTTCATCTGCGTTCATTTTTCTTCAGTAGGTAGTATTATTTAACAAAAAACAGTATAATTATTATAATATCGCTTTAATTTCTCTACCTATGACACTACGCTATATCCACACTCTACAGCAGGTTTGCAGGTCATGTTTGATATTTATTTGTTTTTGTTTTTCTGACGTTCTGCGCAAGACTCTATTCGCTTATTCCCATGTGGGACTGATACGACTGATAAATTCATTCGTTTGCAAATCGAACATTCGAGATTTCGAAGATACTGCTCGAACAAAACAAATCTATTCCCATCACATGAAATACGTGGGAGCATTTAGTCGAATGTTCAAAGATACGGGTCCTGGGCCGCCCGCGTGGAAGGCGACCATTCTACCACTGAACCACCGATGCTATATTAAAATTCTATGCAAAGCTGGTATTCGCAGTGCTGGTGATCTACTTGAATTTGTCGGAAAAATTTTCACTATTATTTCCATAATTTTTTTTGCGCGATTGATCTTTTTCGTTTATTTACAGCATCCGTTGTCAGGCCGGTAGGTTGTGTTTACTGGTTTCTAAGTTTAACACGTCGGTAAGTGATTTACTTACCGATCAGAAGTCGAAAATTTCACCAAAATGCAAAATATATTTTAAACTGATCGAGCAGTATAAATGTCACTTTTGACATTTCGTTCATTTCGAAGAAATGTCGCATCTCGAACGTTAAGGTTAATTACAACGTTTGCATGTAGATTCCTCTCGTGAAATTGGACAAAATGATACGAGGATTAAGGGGTCTAGCACATTTACTTTTCGAAATACAGAGTGTTGAAATTTTGAAAACTTGAATGTTTTAATTCCATAACTTTAAAATGGATGGATAAATTGATTTGACATTTGGCAGGTTTTTTTTAAGTGTAATAGGGCATATTTTGATAGAAATAGTAGTTTGTGCAACTAGTGTGGATATGATTGCCATATCGCACGAGGACGAAGTTTGAGCGCGACGCCGTAGGCGGAGAGCTCAATCGTTCAAGTGCGATATGGACAATCCACACGAGTCGAACAGCATATTTTTTCCACGACCCACTTAAGAAAAAATCTAGAAAATAAAAATTTCTATAAACTGTAATATAACTTCAAATTAAAAATTTAACAATTCAATTTTATGTTTCCACTAATTTTGTTGTGGTAAACGTACAGTTATTAAAAGTCCAATTTGTATAATGCTACGGTTTCCCTTTTTAAATATACGATGCTGTTATAAGTAGATGTTGCCAGTCGGACTCCCTCATGAAGGGTACCGTACCATTATCTATAATAATGAATATTCTGCTAAATATTCCAAACGTCTACCTGTTGTCGTTATTAATATCAAGCAGAATAATTATTTAAAAATAAAATTAACAATTAAAAAAAATCTTCTTCACGGGGAATCGAACCCGGGTCTACCGCGTGAGAGTCTGGTTTGCTTACTACTCGACCATATTCACCAGATGTGGGGGCTTGCCTTAAACAGCTGGCCAAGTGGAAGGTGACCACAATAAAAACCCTCCAAGTCAAGGTGGAACAGCATATGCCGAGGACTGCGTGGTCAAGGGGAAGCTTGATCGTTAATATGCGGACTCTGGATACCTGGGGACATCCAGTTTAAATACCCTTACTCCTGCATGCGGGTCTCTGCAGGAGTGGACCTTGTGCTTCCCTAGCTACTCGTGGGATCAACCATGGATAAAGAAAAAAAAAAGAAACCAAGCGGGCATGCACCGCAACCGGGCACAAGTCGGAGCAATGTATCCACAGTGCCCAAAAATACAGAAGCATCTTCCTCACACGCGAGCAGACCTCGTGTTGAGAAAGGCAGAGAAAAACAGGAGAGGAGAAAGGCAGGGGCACCTACACCCTCAACCTCCTCAACTGGTGGAAGTCTCCGGGAGAAATCCTGGACGAAAAATAAGACTCCCCCCTCCTTCCTGAACTGGGTAAACCCGGAGGAAGGGATGATCCACTAAGGCGTGAACTTAGTGGAGCAGGGGTAAGATGGTATCTTCGCTTCCTTGAACAGGGACTTGCACCGGAGGAAGCAAGAAAGAAGGCTACGGAGCGCAGAAAGCAAGGAGAGGAGAAAAACATCCCTCCTAAAGGAGAAAAACGGAAGCGGGAGATGGCGACAGCCCTAACACCGCAAGTACAGGCGAAGAAGAAAAGGGAGGATAGAATAGCCATCCCTTCTTCAACTGGCAGCTATGCAGCTGCAGCAAAATTAATAAGAATGGCAGTTCTCCCCAAGGCGTACCCTGAGACTACCCTCAGTGCGGACGACCAAACCTTGCTGGAGAACGCAATAATAGAAGAAATATATGCTGGATGGGACCACAAACTCCAGTTTAGTGGCATACATTTCAGACCAGGAGTCGTTCTAATCGACTGTGAAACACCACAGACTGCAGAATGGCTCCGGCTGATAGTACCAAAGCTAGAGAGCTGGAAGGGAGCAGAACTGACGGTGTGCCAGAGAGACGACATCCCAAAAATGCACACCGCCACGATCTTCCTCCCACGAAGCAAAGGCGTAGAGGAAGGTAAGCTTCTTCGCTTGATTAAAGCGCAAAATGAGGGTTTGGAAACAAACCAGTGGAAGGTCCTTAACCTAAAAGAAGAGGGCAAAGGCCTAGTCTTGAGGGCAGGAATAGATAATCTTTCCTGCCAAAAAATCAAGAACAACGGGTTCACCATCCATTACCGGTTTGGGAAAATACCCGTACATGGCCTCAGAAAAGAAGAGGGAAGTAACAAGGAAAAGATTTCCATTTGCTCCGAGGCCAGTGGCGACTCGAGTAGTTCGAGTAGTGTGGAAAGCCTACACATCACCAAACTCCTTGGGGAAGAGTCGCCACTGACCGAGGAGGAAATGGAGATTGCGTCGGAGGAAGGGGACAGTACTCTTTCAGAAGGGGACATCACCCTGACGAAAGAGGGAAACACCCAAGAAGACAACCAACAGGATGGTGGGAATTAACTTAGCTCAAGTTAATGCTCACCATGCCAAAGGAGCATCAGCGGTGATCACAAGATTGTTCACCAAGGACCAATGGGGGTTGTGTTTAATCCAAGAACCTTGGGTTAATAATAACCAGGTAAGAGGATTAGCATGTAAAGATGCTAAAATAGTATATCACACTGGTAGTGATACACCAAGAACATGTATTATGATAAGGAACAATATTAACTATTTTTGTCTTTCAGAATACATGACTCGAGACCTCGTTCCAGTTCGAGCATACCTCGAACAAAAGAAGGAGGGCAAAGAAATAGTGATAGCATCATGCTACTTTGAGGGAGATGGGCCTGCACCACCCCCAGAGGTACAAAAGCTGGTGAAGTGCTGTGAAGAGAAGAGACTACCTCTACTTCTAGCATGTGATGCCAATGCACACAATACCGTTTGAGGCAGTAGCAACACCAACAAAAGAGGTGAGCAACTTTTAAAATATATCCTTAATAAAAACCTTAATATCCACAATATAGGGAATACCCCTACATTTGTAACAAGGGTAAGGCAAGAAGTTTTAGATGTCACACTGGCACGCAGGATCTAAGACATATAGTAAAAGAATGGAGAGTATCGGGTGAACCATCACTCTCCGATCATAGTATCATAACATTCAAGTTAGAACTAGGCATACCTGAGATAAGCCTCAGGAGAATACCAAGAAAAACAGACTGGGACAACTATAACACCTGTCTGAAAAGAAATCTAGCACATATCCAGAAAAAAGGAAGGGCTAAGCACCATCTCTTCCTGGAAAATGAGCTAGAGGATCTGAACAGGGCAATAATCAAGGCGTTTGAATCGAGCTGCCCTCTTCAAAAACAACGAAGCAACAAAGATGCACCCTGGTGGAACAAACATCTGTCAGAACTAAGATCTCAAACCCGGGACCTTTTTAATAAAGCAAAAATCACCGGAGACTGGCAGAGATACACCGAGGTGAGAAACACCTACTACAAGGAAATTAGAAAAGCTAAAAGAAATAGCTTCAAAAAATTCTGTGAAGATATAAACACAACACCTGCTGTGGCAAGACTTCACAAAGTTATGGCGAAAAGTAGGGTCAACACAGATATGGCTTTGAGGAAGCCAGATGGTGAATATACCGAAAATGAGGAGGAAAGAGTTCGACTCTTACTAGAAACTCATTTTCCAGGGAGTACCCCAAATAGGGGAGATAATCCTCTCGAAGATCACAATAGGCCTTCAAGAGAAAGTATTACAATGGCCAAACACATTTTTAGTGACGATAAGTTGAAATGGGCCATGAACACCTTTTCACCTTTCAAGGCACCAGTAGCAGATGGAATTTTCCCAGCATTGCTCCAGAAAGGACAAGACGAAATTCTACCGCATCTGGTTAGAATTAGTCGAAGCAGCTTAGAACTGGGTTATATACCTGAAGCATGGAGAAGGGCAATAGTAACCTTCATTCCAAAAACTGGAAAAAGGGACACAACAAACCCCAAATCCTTTAGACCAATTAGTCTAACATCGTTTGTACTCAAAACGATGGAAAAGGCTATTGATAACCATATTAGAACGGAAATCCTAGAGAGACTACCTCTCCACCCATGTCAGCATGCTTACCGGGCAGGCAGATCTACGGAGACTGCACTGGTACAACTGACGGAGGATATCCGAGGTGCTCTAGACAACCAAGAAACTGTAGTATGTGCATTTTTGGACATAGAAGGAGCTTTTGACAATACTCCACATGAGGCAGTCAGAAGAGCATTGAACAGAAGAGGTGTAGACAGCACAACATCCAAATGGATGTCGGAACTGCTCACCACAAGAATAGCAGAGACAAGGACGAGCAAAGACATTGTCTCCATCTGCACTACCAGAGGATGCCCACAGAGAGGAGTAGCATCCCCATTAATGTGGAGTCTGACGGTTGACGAACTCCTGTGTGGTTTGACGGATCTCGGAATATCCTGCCAAGGATATGCCGACGATATTGTCATAACAGCCAGGGGGAAATTCGAAAACACCCTTTGCGATATTGTACAAAAAGGTCTGAACTATACAAATGGCTGGTGTAGGCAAGTGGGACTTAGCATCAACCCCACTAAAACCATCTTGATAGCCTTCACTAAAAAAAGAAAACTCAACCTCAAAACCATAAAACTTGATGGGAACGAGATTGAATCAGATTGAGTCAAGTATCTAGGTTTAACTTTAGACAGTAAACTCCTGTGGAACAAACACGAAAAGGAGATTACATACAAGGCAAAAATGGCTATAATGGTGTGCAGAAATCTGTCAGGAGCAAACTGGGGCTGTAACCCAAAAATCCTAAGCTGGATGTACACTGCCATAGTGAGACCAATCATCACTTATGGAGTCATTGCCTGGTGTAGTAGAACTAGCCTATTGACGACGAGAGAAAACCTCTCCAAAATTCAAAGACTAGCCTGTATATGCATTACAGGAGCAATGAGGACATGCCCAACGGCAGCCAAGGAAGTGATTCTCAACCTCACCCCTTTACATATGGTGGTGGAAAGTGTTGCAGAAAGAACAAGATACAGAGGGAATCATTAAAAAAAAACACCTCCTCACTTCTTAGAAATCAGACAACCTGGGACATGCCACAAGACGGTATGATGAAAAAATACCATTACCAGACTTGGAAAGAAAGAATGCCATTCAATGGTACACGGACGGCTCAAAAGCAATAGAAGGAACTGGGATAGGAGTGGATTCCAGGACACACTGGAATAGAAGGAAATGAAATAGCAGATGAACTAGCAAAGAGGGGGACTGAAATACCTTTCTGGGGGCCCGAACCCTTTTGCGGAATCAGCTCCAATGTAATATTGGAAGAAATAAGTAAAGCCGAGAAAAAGAGAAGATCTGACCATTGGAAAGATCTAGTAGGGCTTATACAATCAAAGACTCTTCTGGGTGACTACAACCTGTTGAGATCAAAAGAATGCATAAGTCAAAGTAAAACTGCGCTAAGAGTTTTAACAGGGATCCTAACGGGACATTGTCGCCTGAATGGGCACCTGAAAAAGCTCAAAATAGTGGAGGAAGAAGAATGCAGATTTTGTGGAATGGAAGAAGAAACCTCCATCCACATACTTTCCAACTGCACAGCACTCCAGAATCCTAGAGCACAGCACCTGGGAGATTACTGGATAGAAGAGGAACATTTGCCTAAGTTGAAGCCTACAGACATCCTAAAATTCCTCCGGGAAATAAGACTAAAGGAACTACTAGTTTCTGAGACTCTCCTCAGAAACTGAGTAGAAGTAAGGGGGCACAATAGATCTTTTAGGTCTCAGTGAATGTCACCCCAAAAATCACACATACACATACACATACTACTCGACCACCGAGAAATATGCAAATTGTTTATCTATAACGTCAGATGTACTACATAATTTTTGCTTAAAAGGAAATTAAAGTTCCCACCGTGTGTCCCGCGACACGTTCTACCTTCTTTTTTGTATTTTTTTCATATGGCGTGAAACGTAAGGAAGTAATTTCAATGAATTTTCAAAAAAAATACCAATTTTCCGGTTTTTCCTGATTTTACTCGGTTCCTAATTATCCGATTGACTTGCTCGACCCCTTCTTTTTTTTCGTATTTCAATTATCCACAATTTATCCATACATACCATTGGGATTGCTTCAGTACGTTTTACCCTATATGAAAAAAACAAAAAATATTCTTTTTGTTGTAAATGTTTATAACAAATTACTGAACGACATTTGCGTGTCCAAAACATATGAAAATGTCTTTTATATCATGGCATCATCCGTTTTCTACTAGGATTTTTGTCAAAAATATTTACCTATTGCTTGGCCTAATTGTGGATCATTAATTTCTGGGATAATTGTATATCAGTAATCATGCGAATTACCTTAAAAAGAATTTACCAGAAATTATTCAATACAAAATGTGTTATCATACTTGGGGCCGTAGATAATTTTTGAAAAACCGCACTTACGTAAAATCGTCCTTAAAATATGTTCGGTATCCTATTACTGATAATGTTCCAACGAAGTTGTCGTAGGTCGAAATAGACTATTATTAATGGTAGCAAATTCTTTTAAATAGATTAGCGAATATTTTTGAAATAAAAACAGTGTTGTTTGTTCAATATGTTTATACAGGTAAAAAAAAATGTTTTCTCCAATTTTTATCCAATTTTTTGCAGTTAACCTCCTTGAGAACCGATTTTCATTTTTAGCCGATGGGATGTGAATTTTATTAGTAGTAAAATCGACTGTTACCAAAAACGTTACTTTAATAGTATAATTTATGCAACGATCATGCAATGATGGTTGTTAATACACAAGCATTAATCGGTATACGAAACGAGCCGAGGGCGAATTTCGTATCGAGTGGAATAAATATTTATAGGCGAGCGGCAACCACCCCTAAAATGACATGGTAGTGACCAGATCACTTCTAATCGCTAAAAATCATGTTACTTTATGTTTTTGAGGGTGCTGAATACGAATATGACCTTTGTTTTCCTCTAAAATTGGGGAACATTGTTAAAATCTACAATTACGTCGAAAAATAGAAAAATTTTTTCGCGAATTTCGAACTTCAGCTCGCTTCCTTTCACGGAATAATCAATATTTTTCATAAAAATTTAATCACACATTCTTGAACTCATTTGCAAGGCAGTAAAATATACCGGAAATTTCCAAAGCAATTTCCAACCGATCGGGAAATTTCGGAAAATTTTTTACTACTCTTTCTGACTTTGTGCATACTTTTGCAAAAGTTGAGTGACAAGGTTTTTAATTTTTAATTTCTACACATGTAGTCTCAAAGTGTATTATATAAGGAAGTTTTTCAGAAAATTTCAAGTGTTTATTTGAAAAAGAAAAAATTTTACGGCCATTCGAAAATCCGCGCGGTTTACGTAGTGCGCGCGCTCCGAGCGCGTCTAGCTCTGTGCAAGCCTGAACAGGTATTGCTCGCAGCCAAATTGGTCAGACTTGCACGTTTTGTTTAGTCGTAGAATAAAATACATTTCAAGTCTGTAATTAATTGAAAAAATGTGAAAAGGATGTAAGTATCGATTAATCAACGATTGTTGTGCGATAATTTCACACATATATCATTAATTCTATATAATGCATTGCGCAAACAGTATCTCGAAATGGCGAAACGGCGATCTAATGACTTTGTGAACGATGCAGATAATAAAAGTGTACGTATTTTGCAATCACCGTCATTCGATTGGTCAAGCCTGTGTTTTATGTGTGGCAAAGCAGACAACCCGAAGAAAAATCTCAAGTTGACAAAGGTATCTCAAGGTAAAAGTGTAGATATTAAATCCAAAATTCTCAGCGCAGCTAATGTTCGAAATGATTCCGTTGTCAAAAATTGATTGAGTAATGAAGAAGTAAATTTGTATGAAAAGAAAGCTCGATATCATTCAAAATGTTACCAAAATTATGTTAGTGAAACTGCTCTTGAATACATAACAAACACAGAGCCAACAAGGACAGAAGCTTACGATATCATTGCAAAAAATGTGTTCCTTGCTAAGAATGATCAATTCGAGTCTGGCGAGATAGTACTGTTACCAAAACTTTGCGAAACATTCATTCAAGCTGTTGTTAACGAAGGTATCAAAAGTTATGATGATGCTATGCATATCAAATCGAGTTTTATTAAATCGAAATTGATGAAAGTAGCCGATGAACAATTAAGATTTTACTCACATCCAGGCAAAGCTGATAATGTTGCTTCATCTCAATTTCTTCTTGTTTTAATTGTTCATAATTTACTTAATGTTGTAAATAAGAAGAACAGCGTAACTTACGAGAATATTGATAATAAAAAAGACGAAAACTCGATAGTTCATCAAGTAGCTGGATTAATTCGAAGTGAAATTGATAAGATACCTAGATCTACAGAATATATCCTTCCAAGTAAAGTAACAATAGAGTTTTCAAAGACATTTGTTCCACAAATATTACAAAAATTAGTCTGTTGGACAATAATTGAAGGTAATTTATTTTTCAAAGGTATTCATGTATTGATAAGTTGCCACCTTCTAAGCCTGCATTAGAAAAACACGTATTGAGGTGCATTTGGCAAATCAACGAATGGAATTAGGCGACATTTTCCACGATTTTGACAAAAAAACTTTTTACAATGGATTATCAGCAATGGAATATTTACAAAATTTCTTCTGTTCTTGTGCTCAAAAATCTTCTTGCTCTACCGACGTGTGCCCTTGTAAAAAATCTAGTTTGTAATGCTGTGATTTATGTAGTTGCCGAGATTCATGTACTAATAACGTAAATGTAGTTAATGATGAATGTACAGAGTGAATAAATTTTTATATTTATACATGGTTTTCTACTATTATTTATTGTATCATTATTTATAAAAAAAATTATTAATAGAAAATTTTAGATTCATTATTCGCTCACTGCATGAAATCCAAAAGAAACGCGCCCAGTGCAAGCGTCGAGCGACTAGAAAGCCGAGGTTTAAGACGCTGTATAATCTTTATTTTTGCAAATGAACATTTGAAATTTTCTGAAAAACTTCCTTGTATATTACATTTGGAGACTACACATGTAGAAATTGAAAATCAAAAACTTTGTCACTCAACTTTTGCAAAAGTATTCAGTCAGAAGGAGTAGTAAACAATTTTCCGAAATTTCCCGATCGGTGGGAAATTGCTTTGGAAATTTCGGGTATATTTTACTGCCTTGCAAAGTGATCTGGTCACTTTTTCGTTTTCTAAACGACTTTTTGGGGGTGTGCCGCTCGCCTATTAGAAACCCTAAAGCGGCTATAAAAAAAATTCCAAACTAGTTTGGGATCGCTTGACGACGCTATAAGAGCTGGGCAGTCGTAATAGATTGTCCTTAGCCTGGATACCAGGCCACTCAGTTCACAAAGGCTCCCATTAGACCATAACCTTTCTGTGGTATAGCAAAACCGCAGCAAAAAACAAATAGCAGAGCTTAGATAAAAAAAAACAGTCTCAAGAATTGTGAAAGAAGGCGGCAATAGTGAGGCAAGTCAAAGAGTTCATCAAGGAACCCTGGCAAAAATTCACGGAGTATCTAATGAGACAAGGTAGGGGAATATTCAGAATCCTGAATAATATCCGATCGACGAACAAAAATGAGAGCGTTTTGCCAAGATGATGAGAATACATCAGCAAACATACAGTGTGGAAACCACTTATGGAATAAAATTCATTATGTCATTATTTTAGAAAATTATAAAAAATGCCGAGACACGTCAACTTTTGAATTGAGTCGTGCGTTATGTAAACATAAATGTAAATGTACAGGGTGATTCACGCAAGTATGCCATAGTCGGTGTTGTTTTTTTTAATGAAACACCCTGTATATTTACAAATTTTTGGAATCCTCTCAATGAACCGATTCCAACAAACTAAATAATGTATGGTCAATTATGAATTATACAGGGTGAAATTTTAAAATTAATAATATATTACACTTGAAATATTGATACTTTTTTAAATTAGCTAAATATGGATTTATCAAAAATCTAAACTAACTAATTATTGGACGTATTTGTATATTAAACAAAACCTGCTAAGCCCATGAATTTTATCATGAATACCTGAAAATTGTCTAAAAACGCCAATAATTTGACAAAATCGGTAAATAATGTGGATTGTTTTAAATCGGTCAATAATGTGGATTGTTTTCTATTCTGTCAATTGTTGATGTGTTGACAGTTTATACTGAAAAAGCAAAATCTTTGTCAAACACTTTTTCCTTGTCGACATAACAATGAAATATTGAACTGAGACTCAACGAATTGAGATTTTAATGATGATCGGGTACGGGGATAACTGCAGAAGTCAAGTTGAAGTGGCAAACTTATTTAATCATCCCGAATTGCCTAATATTTCACAAAGTACTGTGTCTAAAATTCATGCACAATACAGAGAACTTGGACATGTCAAACCATTGATAAGAAAACCACACTTCGTTGAAGATGATGTGAAAGTGGATATTTTGAGTGTCGAAGAGAATCCAACTTCAAGTACATGTCAAATTGCCCGTGAAAATAATGTTAGTCATACAACTGTTCTAAGATGTCTTCATAAAGAAAAACTTCATCCCTACAAATTAACTTTTGTGCAGGAGTTAACAGAAGACGTTCCAGATCGTAGAATAGATTTCTGCGAAAAATTGATGAATAAGCTGAACAGAAATGAGATAGCTCTTAGTACCATTCTTTTTTCTGACGAATCAACATTCATATTGAATGGAGAGGTAAACGTACAGAACTGTAGATATTGGTCAGCAGAGAGTCCTAATTGGATGCGTGAGACACATACTCAGTACCCTCAAAAGGTGAACGTTTGGGCCGGAATCATAGGCGACCATATTATTGGTCCTATATTTATAGATGGAAATTTGACAGCTGAAAAATATTTGAATATGCTTAGAAATGAAGTTATTCCTGCGTTGGCAAACTTATATCCCAACGCAATAGATCCTAGCTTACCGAACGAAAATGTTCGGTTCCAGCAAGACGGGGCAACACCCTATTATCCTTTAATGGTAAGAACTTATTTAGATGAAATCTTCCCTAATAAATGGATTGGACGAAGAGGTACTATTGAGTGGCCAGCTAGATCGCCAGACCTTACGCCGTTAGATTTTTTCTGTGGGGGTTATCTCAAGAACAAAGTATATGCAACACAACCAACTAGCATTGTAGACCTCAAAGACAGGATAACTACAGAAATACGGAATATTTCACCTCAAACTTTAAACAAAGTTAAGGAGGAGTTCTAGAGGAGACTGTGCTATTGCCAACAACTAGGTGGAGAACATTTTGAGTATTTATTTTAATGTATTAAAATCAAA
Source organism: Galerucella pusilla (assembly GCA_910591695.1). Classification (NCBI taxonomy): domain Eukaryota; kingdom Metazoa; phylum Arthropoda; class Insecta; order Coleoptera; family Chrysomelidae; genus Galerucella; species Galerucella pusilla. The sequence continues at coordinate 447,533 of CAJUYI010000020.1, read as the reverse complement.
TACATCAGGTATTTTATGTATGTGTTTAATAATTGTAAAAATAAAAATCCACAATGTATAATTCATAATTGACCATACATTATTTAGTTTGTTGGAATCGGTTCATTAAGAGGATTTCAAAAATATGCAAATATACAGGGTGTTTCATTAAAAAAAAAACACCGGCTATGGCATACTTGCGTGAATCACCCTGTACATTTACATTTATGTTTACATAACGCACGACTCAATTCAAAAGTTGACGTGTCTCGGTATTTTTTATAATTTTCTAAAATAATGACAAAGAATTTTATTCCATAAGTGGTTTCCACACTGTATATTACCACTGCAAAGGCCTGACTAGGCTGAGGTTTTCGACGATAGGGACGAAAAACTACAACCCTCCCAATATATGGAGAGCCTGAGGTTTGGTTTTTGGCATAGTAATAAGGAAGGGTCTAGACAAAGAACAGGAGGGCATACAGAATGGATCAGCATAGTGGAGAGGCCCATATTTATCTTCTATTATCTTACTTTTGATGTAACATATTGTTTATAATTTTTTTTGCGGTCGTAAATGTTATTGCAAAATTATCAACGACAAAAAAAACGTTACAAATATAAACCACATTTTGTAGATAGAAACGCGAATATTTAACGGAACCGAACACAAGAAAAAAATTATAAAAAATATAACGGGACGACTAACACACACATGACAATGCGTCTGTTAAAAAGAAACGTTTTATTTATTTTTTCAACTATAGGATGATGTAAACGTATAACACATTTTATCAAATATTATTGATCGAAGTATATTTTAGTAGCTAATTACAATAATATGATGGGAGTGGGAATTTTTATTAAAATGACTTGATCATAGGAAATGAAAAATTTATATGCTAATAAATGTAAAACATGTATAAGGAAAGGTTTTGATCTTGCTCCTTAGGCGTTCAAATATAATATTGATGATATTTTATGAGATATAATGACAACTTTATAGACCTTAAAAAATTTTATTCCATAAAATTAACTGTCCTGATGTTATTTTTCTTTTGCAAGAAATTCAGAGACGAATGTATAGTTCTTAAGCAACTTTATTCCTTGGAATTAAATATCCTGATGTTACTGTTCTTTAGTGAAAGATTTGAAGGCGAATCTATAGTCCTTAAGCAGATTGGTTCGTTAGAATTGAATGTCCTGTTTTGTTTCTGTAGAGTAGGGAGGGTGAGTGTAGGCTCTCAGCACTTTCATCTTCCTGTTCACACATCTTGCATAGAGGTGTGTCCACTAGCCCCATAATAGTATGGACATGGAGGTGTTTCCTTAGTTGACAGTGGCGTCAGAAATCTTACTGTTAAACGTAGGTTTTTCCTGGTCATCGCCAATGTCCTGTTATTATTATTCTTTCCTAGGAGATTTAAAGACGAATCTATAGTCTTAAGGAGTTTAATTTTGCCTGATGTTAGTGTCCTTTTGTGAGAGATTCGAAATTCGAAGACGAATCTATAGTCCTTGAACAGATTGATTTTTTGGCATTGAATATTATGAAATAATCCTTTTGTAAAAAAATATGTAGTCTTTAAACGACTTGAATTAAATAACTAATGTTATTGTCCTTTACTGAGAAACTATAGTCTTCAATTAGATTTATTCCTTGCAATTAAATGTACTGATGTTATTGTTCTTTAGTGAAAGATTTGAAGGCGAATCTATAGTCCTTAGGGAGATCGATTCCTTAGAATTGAATGTTCTGTTGTTATTATCCTTCCTTGGAGATTTATAAACGAATCTATGGTCTTAAGCAGTTTAATTTTGCCTGATGTAATATGATATGATTCTTTAGTGAAAGATTTGAGGCGAATCTAAAGTTCTTAAGTAGCTTGATTCGTTAGAATTGAATGTCCTATTATGATTGTCCTACCGTAGGAGAGTTAGAGACGAATCTATAGTCTTAAGGATTTTAATTTTTTCTGATGTTAGTGTCCTTTTGTTAGAGATTCGAAGACGAATCTATAGTCCTTAAATAGATTGATTTTTTGGAATTGAATATCATGATATAATCCTCTAGTGAATGATTTGTAGATAAATGTATAGTCCTTAAATAACTCGATACCTTGAATTAAATAACCAATGTTATTGTTCTTTTGTAAGAGATTTAAAGACGAATCTATAGTCTTCAATTAGATTTATTCCTTGCAATTAAATGTACTGATGTTATTGTTCTTTAGTGAAATATTTAAAGGCGAATCTATAGTCCTTAGGAGATTTATAGACGAATCTATGGTCTTAAGCAGTTTCATTTTGCCTGATGTAAGTGTCTTTTTGTTAGAGATTCGAAGACGAATCTATAGTCGTTGAACAAATTGATTTTTTGGAATTGAATATTATGATATTATCCTTTTGTGAAAGATTTGTTGATAAATATATATCCCTAAACAACTTGATTCCTTGAATTACATAACTAATTTTATTGTCCTTCAGTAATAGATTTAAAGACGAATCTTTAGTCTTCAATCAGATTTATTCCTTGCAATTAAATGTACCTACTGATGTTATTGTTCCTTAGTGGAAGATTTGAAGGCGATTCTATAGTCCTTAAGGAGATCGATTCATTAGAATTGAATGTCCTGTTGTTATTATCCTTCCTTAGAGACGAATTCATAGTCTTAAAGAGTTTCATTTTGCCTGATATTAGTGTCCTTTTGTTAGAGATTTAAAGACAAATCTATAGTCCTTGAACAGATTGATTTTTTGGAATTTAATATCATGATACAATCCTTTTGTAAAAAATTTGTAGATAAATATATAGTCCTTACACAACTTGATTCCTTGACTTGAATAATTATTGTTATTGTTATTTAAAGACGAATATATAGTCTTCAATCAGATTTATTGTTATTGTTCTTTAGTGAAAGATTTGAAGGCGAATCTATAGTCCTTAAGGAGATCGATTCCTTAGAATTGAATGTCCTGTTGGTATTATCCTTCCTTACGAGATTTAGAGACGAATCTATAGTCATAAGGAGTTTCATTTTGCCTGATGATAGTGTCTTTTTGTTAAAGATTCGAAGACGAATCTATAGTCCTTAAACAGATTGATAATTTGGAATTGCATAATATGATATAATCCTTTTTTTAAAGATTTGTAGATAAATATATAGTTCTTACACCACTTGATTCCTTGAATTTAATAGCTAGTGTTATTGTCCTTTTGTAACAGATATTCAAAGACGAATCTGTAGTCATTAAGCAGCTTGCTTACTTTGAATAAAATTTCCTCGCGATATAATCCCTCTGTGAGAGATTTACAGACGAATCTAGAGTCCTCATGCAACTTTACTTCTTGGAATTAAATATCCTGATGTTACTGTACTTTAGTGGAATAATTAAAGGCGAATCTACGTCCTGTTGTTATTATCCTTCCGTAGGAGATTTAGAGACGAATCTGTAGTCTTGAGATGTTTAATTTTTGCTGATGTTAGTGTCCTTTTGTTAGAGATTCGAAGACGAATCTACCGTCCTTGAACAGATTGATTTGTGGAATTGAATATTATGATATAATCCTTTTGTAAAAGATTTGTAGATAAATTACACAACATGATTCCTTGAATTGAATAACTAATTTTATTGTCCTTTTGTAACAGATTTAAAGACGAATCTATAGTCCTTAAGCAGCTTGATTCACTAGAATTAAATCTCCTGTTAATATTATCCTTCCTTAGGAGATTTAAAGAGGAATCTGTAGTCTCAAGGAGTTTAATTTTTCCTGATGTTAATGTCCTTTTATTAGGGATTCGAAGACGAATCTATAGTGCTTGAACATATTGATTTTTGGATATAGTTCTTGAACAACTTGATTCCTTCAATTAAATAACTAAATTTTATTGTCTTTTAGTTAGAGATTTAAAGACGAATCTATAGTCATTAAGCAGCTTTATTCCTTGCAATACTGATGTTACTGTTCTTTAGTGAAATAATTAAAGGCGAATCTATAGTCCTTAAGCAGCTTGATTCGTTGGAATTAAAAGTCCTGTTGTTATCATCCTTCCTTAGGAGATTTAGAGACGAATTTATAGTCTTGAGGAGTTTCATTTTGTCGATGCTAGTGTCCTTTTGTGAGGGATTTAAAGACGAATCTATAGTCCTTAAGCAGTTTGATTAGTTAGAATTGAATATCCTGTTGTTATTATCCTTACGAAGGAGATTTAGAGACGAATCTATAATCTTAAGATGTTCAATTTTTTCTGATGTTAGTGTCCTCTTGTTAGAGTTTCGAAGATGAATCTATAGTCCTTGAACAGATTGATTTTTTGAAATTGAATATTATGATATAATCCTTTTGTGGAAAATTTGTTGATAAATATGTAGTCCTTAAACAACTTGAATTAAATAACCAATGTTATTGTTCTTTTGTAAGTGATTTAAAGACGAATCTGTAGTCTTCAATCAGTTTTGTTAATAGGAATTGAATATCCTGATGATATAATCCTTTGAGGGCTTTTTAGAAGAATATAGAATCCTTAAGCAACTTAATTCTTCGGAATTCAATGTCCTGATGGTATTTTCCTTTTGTAAGAGGCTTAAAGACGAATATATAGTCCTTAAGTAGTTTGATTCATTGGAATTGAATCTGCTGATGTTATTATCCTTCGGTAGAAGATTTAGATACGAATCTGTAGTCCTTAAGCAATTTAATTCATTGAAATGGAATATTCGGCCGTTACTCTCTTTTTTTAAGAGTTGTACAGACAAATATGTAGTCCTTAAGCAACTTGATAAGTTTGAATTAATTTCCCTCACAATATAATCCCTTTGTGAGAGATTTACAGACGAATCAAGATTCCTGAAGCAGCTTCATTACTTGTAATTAAATCTCCTCATGATATAAGCCTATTTATTGTGCATTTGCAATAGACTTCGAGACGAATCTACAGTCCTTATGCCACTTTATTACTTGGAATTAAATGCTCTTATGTTATTGTATATTTTGAACCAGATTTGGAGTTAAATTTAATATCTAGGCCACTCAATGTCTTTGAATGAAATGTCCTGATGTTATTGTTCCTTTGCAATAAATTTTGAGACAAATCTACAGTCCTTATGCCACTTTAT
>CAJUYI010000020.1:423285-442426 GCA_910591695.1 Galerucella pusilla | reverse complement strand
TAACACACTCGATTTCCTTGAATTAAATGTTGTAATGTTATTGTTCAGTTGCAAGATATTTAGAGACGAATCTACAGTCCTCAAGTCACTTGATTTCTGGGATTTAAATGTGCTAATGTTATTATTTATTTGCAAGTGATTTAGAGGCATTTATACCCTAAGCAATTTGATTCCTTGGTATATCGACACTTCTGATATTTATGTCCTTTTATAGAGATGCAAGGACGAATATTTCCAAAAATAATCCATTGCGAGTAGAGTACCTTGTCCTTCTTCAAGAGTTATAAGGACCAAGCTATAATTCTGAAGGAACTTGTTTTCTGTCGTTATTGTCCTTTTTGTGATAAAATATAAGATGAGGCCGAAACCAGTCTACAAGTTATGTTGTCCCTTCCAATTGCAAGCCTGAATGGTTGCTGTTGAATATCTTGTAGATATGCCAACCCCGTTTGAGTGTAATTCAATATCCGTCGGAGCTTATAGCCCGTGGAGTAGTTGTTGCTCTTCAATTGAACGGTCAAAGTATTTGGAAAATATTTTTCAAAGCTTTTTAAAGCGTTAGAATAATTATTATTCTGCGATATATATTAGTAGCTTTATTAAATATTACAGGAAAGTGTAATAATACGTTAAAATATATACCTTAAGGATTTCGTATCGTAGCTCATTTAATCCGATTTGAAATAATTAAACGAATAATTTTTTATTTGTTTGATAGACACTGTACATCAACGGACGGATGTAAACATTAATCCATACATGTATTGAAGCGTACCGAAAAAATAATTATCATTAAAAATGTTTATGCACGGAATTTTTATATGAATCCAAAACAATGAAGTGCACACAATTAATCAATCAATCAGACGAGTGCAATTAAAGAATAAACGTCAAAAATATATATTGCTCACTGAATTTACAATAGATTGTTTATCGGAATGTAAAAAGTTTATGTTTATTCAAATTAATTAACTGATTTTTGTTTTTAGAGAGTTTTGGCGTATATGTGGATCATTTTGATTGTTATTTAAAACATTTAAAACGAAAAAAAAACTTATTTTTTTTTAGTTTTGTTCATATAGCGTCAAATTTACTGAAGCAATATCAATGGTATGTATAGATAAATTGGAGAGAATTAAAATACGAATACGAGCATAATGAGGGGTCGAGCGAGTCAATCGGATAATTAGGAACCGAGAAAATCAGGAAAAACCGGAAAATTTGTAATTTTTGGAACTTTAGTTCTTTACGTCAGGTTAGGTTTGAGCAACCAGGGGTCGCGACGCAAAAGGTCTGACCGTTACGCGTTACGTTGCTTCGTTATGTGCCTTGCTTGCGTGCTTGTGCTCTCTCCTTAGTCTCTCTCTCGTTTAAGAAGCAGCGATTCATATGCTCCGGCCGGGATTCGAACCCGAGCCGCCCGCGTGGAATGCAAGCATTCTACCACTGAACCACCGATACTATATTAAAATTCTATGCAAAGCTGGTATTCGCAGTGCTGGTGATCTACTTGAATTTGTTCGGATAAATTTGTACCATTACCTATTTCCATAATTTTTTTTGCGCGATTGATCTTTTTTGTTCATTTCGAAGAAATTTAAATTATTTTATTCGGAATTTATTTCAATAGGATAGCGCAAAAAATGGTATAAGCATCTCGAACGTTAGGGGTAATTACAACGTTTGCATGTAGATTCCTCTCGTAAAATTGGACAAAATGATATGAAGATTTAGGGGTCTAGCACATTTACTTTTCGAAATACAGGGTGTTGAAATTTTGAGAACTTGAATGTTTTAATTCGATAACTTTAAAATAGATGGATAAATTGATTTGACATTTGGCAGGTTGTTTTTAAATGTAAAAGGGCATATTTTGATAGAAATAGTAGTTTGTGCAACTAGTGTGGATATGATTGCCATATCGCACGTGGACGAAGTTTGAGCACGACGCCGTAGGCGGAGTGCTCAATCGTTCAAGTGCGATATGGATAATCCACACGAGTCGAACAGCATATTTTTTCTACGACCCACTTAGGAAAAAGCCTAAAAAATAAAAATTTCTATAAACTGTAATATAACTTTAAATTGAAAATTTAACAATTCAATTTTATGTTTCCACTAATTTTTTTTGTGGTAAACGTACAGTTCTTGAATGTCCAATTTGTATAATGATACGGTTTCCCTTTTTAAATATACGATGCTGTTATAAGTAGATGTTGCCAGTCGGACTCCCTCATGAAGGGTACCGTACCATTATCTATAATAATGAATATTCTGCTAAACATTTCAAATGTCTACCAGTTGTCGTTTTTTATAAGCAGAATAATTATTTAAAAATAAAATTAACAATTAAAAAAAATCTCCTTCACGGGGAATCGAACCCGGGTCTACCGCGTGAGAGTCTGGTTTGCTTACTATTCAGCCACCGAGGCATATGAAAATTGTTTATCTATAACGTAAAATGTATTACATAATTTTTGCTTAAAAGGCACTAAAGTTCCTACCGTGTGTCCCGCGACACGTTCTACCTTTTTTGAAAATTCATTCATTCGGTCATTTTTCAATTGCAAGAGCTGAAACTTGGTACAAAAGAAATTCTTGTTTAGCGCTCGGTGTAATCGTTCATTTTAAGGGGTGCTTTTGGCCAACTTCGCATTCTTTCAATACAAATCTAGAATATAAGTTTTGTTGCTCTACCCTGACACTTTTCAAAACCGTTTTCAAATTCAAAATCGGGCAAACGACAACGCATCCAGACAATTTGAAAATTATCATATGAAAACATTGAAATTGCAATTGCGATAAAACTAACCGTCGCTTGGCGTCTGCTCTTCGCGCATATAAAGGACATACCAAGAACTTCTTTTGTACCAAGTTTCACCTCTTGCAATTAAAAAATGACAACGCATCCAGACACTTTGGAAACGCGTTACAACGCATCCAGACACTTTGGAAACGCGTTACCGATTGTCCGATTTTGAATTTGAAAACGGTTTCGAAAAGTGTAAATGTAGAGCAACAAAACTTATATTCCAGATTTAAAATCTAGTGATTCAAAGTCAGCCAAAAACGCCAGGGAATATCGATGAAAATGACCGAGAGTTTGAAAGAGGCGCGAGGGCGGCGAGCGATGAGTTTTACGTTATATGAAAAAACCTAAAAAAAAGGAATCACTGAAAAACATTTGCGTGTCCAAAGCATATCAAAATGATACTACGTAATACGTAAGCTAACAAATGGATTCCGAGAGCCCATTTTTTATATATTTTGAACAAGAATAAACATTTTTTAAACCTTTCATTCAATTTTTTCGAAAAAATCGTAATTAAAACTTCTAACATAGATTTTTGAACTTTGCGGGTCTCAAATTACTCGATTTTTTTTTGCTATATTTTTTTTATCCTGTCACCACTTTTCCTGCCAAGTCAAATTCACAAAAATTGTAATATTTATCAATTCACCCCCTGTTTCGGGCTACGTTCATAAACTTACTCCAGTGAGTAGAGAAGAGTATGATCACGTGATTAGAAAAGTATGTTTGTTGGTTACTCGGAGTAACCGTTCAGAGGCTACACCGGCCGGGGGTAAATCAAATGTCATTGTGTTGTGTATATGAATTTAGGGTTATACTTTTCATTTCGAAAATAGAAATTAATTAACCATGGACATTGATTAAACCATGGATGAGTTGAATATTAATAATATCAATATCATAACACAGTGTTGGGAACTCATGTTTAATAATGATTAATAAATTTCAAAGTATTATATTACAGCTTAGGTAGGTATCTACCCTTATTTTTAAGAATAATGGCAACCTTTCCAATTGATAGCACAGATTAGTCCATTATTGATATGTGGATTTATTAGCCAAAACAAACTATACTCAAGTTCAATGCAATCAACTGTAACCATATATTTATTAATATATTGACTGTTTCAAAATCAAATAATATCAATTTATCCATAAAAATAACCTCTGGCAGTAATCTGAACAGAGCTACTGTATAAGCCAAACTGTCATAACTGTCAGAGTATATAATACTCCATTAAAAAGCGGAGTATGCCGAGTTTACTCCGGGTAGTTTTCTGAACGTTTATAAAAGCATACTCTATACTGGTAGAGTAAATTTATGAACGCTTCGGAGTAAACTATCCTTAGTATCCTTACTCCGAGTAAGTTTTTGAACGTAGCCCTGAAATACAGCTTCTCACTGATTGCCGTGTGTTGAAATCCGAACACTCTCAAGTTTTTAATATCTCTTTAACTGCTTGTTAAGAGTTATTTAAGGATTTTCTGGAAAACCTAGGAAAGATTTTGACTTCCTTGATAGAAAAAAAAAACTTTTCCATAATTTCTTAAGGGGAGTGCACAGTAAACATAAGTACTTTTTAAATATTCATGGAAAATATTTTGACATACATTTCTCTTCCTTTTATACCGAAAATGAAAGACAACTTAGTAATTTTAAATCTAGCACCCTGTATATTATCAACCTTTCTAATTCTACTTTGTGTATATAAATATAACTATTCTACATCTCAAAAAATAATACTACTTAATGAGAGAATGAGGTCATTACGGTAACTACGAAATACTCGAAAATAAACTTTAAAAAGTGTAAGATTTTTAAAAAACTACCAAAGTGTCAAACTGAGCCTACACTGACTGTCAAAAGACTCAGCCACCAAAAATTTGACACATTTTCACAAGCGGTTATAGAGTTCATATAAATATTTTTGGTGTGCGTTAGGTTGTTAATGTCTTTTCAACATATTACGTAGGAAGAAGTGGAAAAAGGGCAGGTCTGTGATGAATCCTAATCAAAATATCAAAATAATGAAGCGTTTGAATGCATTACAAACATTAACCCTAATCTTTGACTTAAAAAAATTTGATTAGTTGATGTGTAGATTACGCGCAAGCGCGACCTATCAAACGGGAAAAATTACTGCAGCAAAATAGGATGTAGTCGTACCTTTCGTAGCGGCAATGTATCCTACGTTTTTTTCTAATGTCCCACTGACAGTTCTCGTCAGGTCTGTACTTTGTTGTTTACGGTCAATTATTATTTATGAAAAGTGGATATTAATCTTATTGTTATAATTATTTAAATAAAATAATATAAAAATATGCCTAGATACACGGAAAAACATCAGCAATTTGAAAGTTATCAAGTATTTTCAGTTAGAAAAAGAAGCTGGTAATTATTAATTTCATAGCCTTTTCGAAATTGGCTGAATACGATCCTGATGATTTTATTTATCATATTTAAGGTTAACTATATCACAGATTATAAAGAGAACAGATACGAAAGCTTGACAGAGAACAGTAAAAAGAGAGAGGTGGGTGGACATACCCATTTAAATGCCCATTGTCTTATGTCGACTCCGTTCGGGCTGCTTCGCGAAATTTGTCAACAGGGTTGTCAATTTGCATAATAGGTATTTCCTTCAACTTACGATCATAGGTCAAATATTTTATAAGCATTTTTATTAAGTGTGATAGTTATACAGATACGAATATTCGATAATTACTTGTTTTAAATCAATTTTATTAACACTAAAAGAATTATACAATTAAAAAGATTATGATGTATAAAAATCATACCATAAATATATACTTTTTTCACAAACCACATCCTTGGCAACCATGCACAATAACGGTGACGGCTAACCTAACCTAACATAATCAAAACGTCAAAACATACTCAAAATCACTTGTAATTTGTGCTCAAAATTCATAACGCCATTTTTGTTTGATTCATTGTTTAAAGGTACTCAATCGGCGATATTAATTGTGTTATTTGACTAATCGATTGTGCGTTGTGGTAATATTAACTATAAAAATATAGTGGTACAGATTATTATTCTTATAAAATGAATAAACATCACGGCGGAGTGTATTGTCCTTACAGAGACTGTCCAAATAAATTTTATTCAGAAAGAAAAATGACGTTCTTTCGATTTCCAAGGGATGAGAGTATTTAATTTAATATCCCGGCCTATGATAAAAGAAATTTCAAATTTTTTGATATTAACTGTGGTGCTATATTGTATCCCCTTTGATAAAAAATCAATTAAGAATTATTTGTACTTTAAAATTTGGTTGATTTTTGTAATTATTTGTGTTATCTGAAAATGTATTTATTAATTAATCTCCCAAGAGTAATTACTATTTATAACAAATCATAGGAATGTACATATAGGTATTTAATAAATACATAAATATATATTCGATTATGATTATTGTTTTAATTCATGGCGCAGTTTTAAAGATTTAGTGGAAACTTCCAAAAAAAACTAGATCCGGCACTAGAAATTGTTATTGTCCACGAGTCAACATTGCAATTTGGTAAGAAATTCAGAAAATATTTTAAACTGACAACATCGCGGTCATACCAAGTTAAAGGTCCAAGGTCATTGACGACGGAGCTGAAAATCGTTTGATGTTTTACCGGAATTCGTATCTGTTCTCTTTATAACCTGGGACTATATGTCAAAATAGCAAATAAAATAAACGACGTACCTAAAACCCGGATATACGTCACAAATGATGACGCACACCAAGAAGGCTATTGAATGCACTATAACAATAAGCTTTCGAAATCTGTTATATAACATTTGCGGAAAAGTCTGCATTTCTGCACTCTTTTTAGTGCGGAAAGCAAATTTGTTTTTGGGGAGTATACTGACATTAGAATATTTAAAATATATATTTGTATGGTTGTAGTCTACCAAATTACTGAAAAATTGAGATATTTATTAGAATTCTGCTATAATTTTCAATAAAAAACGTATTTTTTAATAAATTTTCAATGGCCCTGGTATAAGCCTCATCAAATGAATGTCAAATAATAATAATTAATTTGTTGATGTGTATTTAATAATAAAATAAATGTGTCTTTATGTTAACTTTTGGGTTTTTTTCGCCTGCTAGTAGAAAAAATAGTGTACCTAACACGTGTGTAAAGTGACTTTTCCGCACTAGTTAGATAAACTACTATTTCTAAAAAGCATCAATGTCCTTGGGCTATTACTACTACTGATAACCACTTTTGAAAAATGTCAAATTTTCGGTGACCAAATTTTTTTGACGATCAGTATATAAATAGCTCCAGCATGAACTTTTAAATAATAAAGTGCAACAACTTTTATAAAACTACCAAAGAGTCAAAGTGTAACTGTGAGAGAAAAAAAAAATATCAAACAGTATCAAAACTAAAGACAGTTCATAGTACAACTACAACAGCATCAACACTTTACACTATCTCACGCGCGTCTCTACACTAAGTGTAGAGTGTTATTAACGGTTTTTGTAATAGAGGAGTTCAGTCTCAGGTCAGTATGGCCAACAAAAAGTCGTTTTTCTGACAAGAATGACAGTTAAGGTCTACCCTTTAAAACATGAGATTTTTGCATGTCTTTTATTATTGCGAACATCTATATTGATTTATTAAAATAATGAATACACCCCCGAAGCGTATATCTTGGTATTTAAAATGACTTTTTAGCTGAATACCAATAATTCTAGGAACTCTTGGCATGTCACCATTTCATTTCTGTTATCTGTCACTAGTTATGTCAGATGTCAGTGGAAAAAGTAATTAGAAGAATAGAGATACACCTAACTAGAAATGCTACAAAAATCTAATCGAAAATGGACATACAGAATTAAACGAATATCAACAAAAATAAATATAACTGACATTTGACATATTTAGTAACTGAATAACAGAAATGAAATGGTGACTTGCCAGAAGTTCCTAGAGTTATTGGCCACCGATATGTATTCAGCTAAAAAGTCATTTTAAATTTCAAAATATACGCTTCGGGGGTGTATGCATTATTTTAATAAAGCAATATAGATGTTCGCAATGACAAAAAACATGCAAAAATCTTATGTTTTGAAGGGTAGACCTTAACTGACATTCTTGTCAGAAAACCACTTTTTGTTGGCTACACTGACCTTAGACTGAACTCCTATATTCCCAACTTGACAGTTCCAAAAAATACGTCAAATGAAAAAATCTACAGTACATGATAATTTGCTCGAAATTATCTACAAAATTAAAGAATTTGGAAACTATTAGAACGGTTCATTCCGAAAAAAAAAAAATAGAAACTCATAGAGATAATACAAATAGAGGCAACAAACTATAGGAACAGAGCCGGATATATGGGGTGGGCAAAGTGTGCACTGCACACGGCCCCGCGCTAGAATGACTTTTTCACGATAAGGGAATAATTACCTTACAGACTCGTGCCGTCGCTGAGGCAAAAATGCTCATTTAAAATGAGTAAATAAAAGATTTTTTTTCTTGGCCCCGCATTTAATTTTGATGCACACAGCCCCGCAAACCCCAAGACCGGCTCTGAAGAGGAAGTCAGAGCTTCGGTGGCAGCGAAAGGGACAGACGGTTGGAGGTTTTTCTGTCTTTGTTTGTGTCTATAGCGCATTAATACATTAGAGGAAGACAGCCAGAACCTCTAACTTTCGATCTCTCTCTTACATGCTGACAAGTTTCCGGCTGACTTGCTGCCTCTATTTATGTATCATCTCTATGTAGAAACTACAGAAAAACTACGTTACACATAATATCCATTAAACTACTAATTTTTTGTTGTCACCTTTGATTCGTTTTTTTGTTGGGGTAGTTTGTTAGTGGGAGATTCGGCGGTGACATTTGGTAGAGAACCCCCTTTGAAAGAACCAAGTGATTGTGTATTGATGCGTAGGGTATTTTTTGACGATTTTCTATCGGGGACCACCTGAAAACGGTTATATACATAGCAACATGAAAATATCAATACAGGATGAACTTTCAAACTGTCAAAGATAATATCAAATAAGTTTGGAGATGGAATAAATTCGAATGAAATTTTTATTTACAGTAAAATTTTATCGATACAAAAACCGGTATTTCTTTAAAAACATTCAAGGACTTTGTTTCAATTTTATTAATCTAAAATTTCGTATGCAGAATAAAAATTTTAAATAAACTATTTTTATATTCTTGTTTTGTTACATTATTACGTTGTTGTAAAGTGGGAAAGTTGAAAGTAACTGTAAAATTTAATATAATACCGGATGTCCCATTTGAAAATAATATTTTTATCAACAAAATAGGAAAAAATAAATTAAGACAAAAATATGGAAGAAAGCAAAAACAGTAAATATGCTATGGTTAGAAAAGGATATTTTCTCAGCAGCACATATACGTTGGCGAGTTTATCTGAAACATTCGATATTGCCACGTTTAACTATGAAAAAGCTAAAATGCTAAGTATGTGGTGATAATAATTAGAAAAGGGACTTTTCATTATTAACAATATGATTAAACGTTAATTTTTTAATGTGCTTGTTTCCTTGGATTTTTTCTTTAAACATTATTTGTTCAATTTATGAATATTAAAAGATGAGCACTTTTCTAAATTTTTTATGGGCTTCTTCAAGCTCTGGCAGAGTTGTACGAAAACCATAATTACCACACCCTCCGAATTACATAATTGGTGATTTTTAACGAAAGGCCTGACCAGCTGACTTCTTATTGGCAAGCGCGTGCGTGTGTTCTTCCCTCTCTTTTCGTCAATTGACTGATATTGATTTATCCAGTGGCGTTGGTATTGTCAGTGACCTTTGTATTTTCAGTTTTACTTGGTAAAATAGGTACCGTACGCCATTTGTACGTTTATGACAGATACCGCCATGTTTCCTCGCATCTTACCGATGCCCCGTAGGTTCAGATAAACTTGCCAAGCTATACAAAACCATTTTTCCACTACTGGCTGCAGCGTTGCCAGCACTATTACGTTCGTAATAGATCCATTAACAAATGGATTTATTTATTACACTACTACGCCGCTTTGCAATGTATTACGTTTTGATTATTTTGGCCAGAGAACAAAAAATCGAAAACAAAAATCTCAGACATAACACATCGTTAACAAAAAAACGATGTAATTTTGCCTTTACCCCGCTGTTGACATTGGCTTCACTCCTTGCAATAGTACTACTGGGGTGCGTTCACATACTTACTCCCAGAGTTAAAGATTAACTCAGTATCGTTTATTGACTTACTCTAGATGATGGATCAGCCATACATATAAACCACGTGACTCAACTCTCGCGTAACTCTAGATGTAACTCGGAGTAAGTTTATAAACACGCCCCTGGCAGTGTAATGAAATTCGGCGTTCGACTTTTAACATAGACAAATTAAATCTTTCTCTATGACTTTTGATGTCACGACTATTTAATCTCTTCCTAACTTCACGTTTTTTCCAAGAATATATTCATTCATCTATTTTCACATTTTATGAGAAGTTTTTTCCAATTAGATATTATTTTTACAATTTCTGTTCGTTTTTTTGTTGTTTTGTATATTTTTTCCTTTTTTTTTATTTTTTTTGCCTTGAATCTATGCAATAAAAGTTTCATTTCTTTTGGAAATTTTGATTTCAAGAAAATGTCAACAGTAAACATGTTCAACTTTAGCGACATCTATGTTAGTTTTCCGTTAACCGTTCGGATGAACATCACAAAACTTCAAAAAAAATATTACGAACAAGTCCTAACCTATTCAACAAAATTCAACAAAATTTAGTACGAAAAATCAGAAGCTGCTGGCAACACTGACTGGTACGAAGTTGACAATTATTGCTTCACTAACCAACTGAGAAGTTGAAATTCTCTATTAGTGGTTAATAATTTTTACCTACGACCCCCCCTGTAATCAGTCAATAACACACAGTCGGTATCAATGTAATGACAGCTATTACGCACTGTAAAAAAAACGCACAGCTGTAAAGTAAATCGCACGGCTTCCCTAGCAACATCTTAGCAACTGTCAATAGACGTCTCCATTTTATTCAAAATTTACTATTTGAAAACATTAGATATGGCCACGTTTAACTGTGAAAAGCACAAAGGGCTATGTATATGTATTGATTATAATTGAAAAATGGACTTTCGATTATCAACAATATAATAATAATGATTAAACGTTAGTTCTTTACTGTGCTTCTTTCATTGGTAATAGAGTAATAGAGATGGAGTTTACCAAGCACCTCTAATTATGTAACTGTTATTTCTTATGCTTCTTATGAAAAATACAAGTACAAGTAGGTCGTAGGTAAAGTATGGTACGTAACTCGTGTTGTAGAGCATTTTACGCACTCACGGAATTACGCACTCGCCGCTACGCGGCATCGTGCGTAACTTTTCCATTCGTGCGTAAAATGCTCCTTACCACACACGTTACGTAATATACTATTACCTACGACCCCCCCTGTAATCAGTCAATAAAACACATTCGGTATCAATGTAATGACAGCTATTACGCACTGTAAAAAAAACGCACAGCTGTAAAGTAAATCGCACGGCTTCCCTAGCAACATCTTAGCAACTGTCAATAGACGTCTCCATTTTATTCAAAATTTACTATTTGAAAACATTAGATATGGCCACGTTTAACTATGAAAAGCCCAAAGGGCTATGTATATGTATTGATCATAATTTAAAAATGGACTTTCGATTATGAACAATATATTAATAATGATTAAACGTTAGTTCTTTAATGTGCTTCTTTCATTGGTAATAGAGTAATAGAGATGGAGTTTACCAAGCACCTCTAATTATGTAACTGTTATTTCTTATGCTCTTTATAAAAAATACAAGTACAAGTGGGTCGTAGGTAAAGTATAGTACGTAACTCGTGTTGTAGAGCATTTTACGCACTCACTCACTCACGTAAAATGCTCCTTACCACACACGTTACGTAATATACTATTTTCTATTCTTAACCTGGGTCAATAATGGACAAATTTAAATATTTTGAGAATTCAGGGATAGTACTTCAACAAAACCCAGGAGATTGTCTTTAACATATTTGCTGCCGGAAATTACCTATCAAGGTAAAATTATTAGAAAAAAAATTCGCTCTCAACCAAAAATGACTGATGTAATAACGAAATAATAATCGAAAACTGACAGTGTACTTGTCAGTCAGGCGACTTCACGTGGTGCGTTTGTGAATTATTTTCAATTTTTGTCTTAAATTTGGCTAGTAGTGAAAAAAAGTGTTTATACACCATGGTTGAAGACATTTATAAACCTCGCACCTTATTCCGCTCAAGGCAAAGCCCCCCGCGAAATAATCTTGGTGCTCAGTCAATAATAATAGTCTTCATCACCTTGGTGTATACTATTATCTTTGACACTTCATATTTTTAGTGTAGAATAAAGTAAAACACAGTATTATACAGGATGAGTCATGGGGAACTTACATACTTCTACTATAAGTAGATTCACCCAGGGGGTCTATTCACTAAAGTCGCGTCCACATTATGTGGACGCAGTTTTACAGTAGTCGATTGTCGATCGACCATGTCGATCGACACCATTCGACATAATGTGGACGCGGCTTAACAGTGAGAGCTCCCACGAGAATAAACACTTTTAAAGTGCGCATGCGAGCTCTCTCGAAATTGCAAATTATGATATAGCCCGCATGCGCATTTTATAAATGTGTACTCTCATAGGAGCTCTCACTGTTAGTGAATAGACCCCCAGGGAAGATATAATACCGGATGTCCCATTTGAAAATAATATTTTTATTAGCAGAATAGAAAAAAGAAATTAAGACAAAAATAAGGAAGAAAGCAAAAACAGTAAATATGTTATGGTTAGAAAAGGATAATTTCCACTACTAGCTGTAGTGGTTAATAATTTTCATGTCAATAATGGACAAATTCAAATATTTTGAGAATCAAGGGATGGTAGTACAACACATGCTTGTGCAACATAATTTTGTATACTCAGGATTATCTTCGACATATTTGCCATTAGTTTAAAATTCGCGCTCAACCAAAAATGACTGATGACATAACGAGTACGTTCATAATATATCGAAAACTGACAGTGTACTTGTCAGTCAGACGACGGAGTAAACGCTTCTCGTGGTGCGTTTGTGAATTATTTTTAATTTTTGTCTTAAATTTGGCTAGTAGTGAAAAAAAATTGTATATACACAATAGTGTTGAAGACATTTATAAACTTCGCACCTTATCCCGCTCGGGGCAAAGCACCTCGCGAAATAATCTTGGCGCTCGGTCAATAATAATAGTTCTCACCACCTTGGTGTATATTCATATTTTTAGTGTAGAATAAAGCTAAACACAGTATTATACAGGGTGAACTATGAGGAACTTACATACTTTTACCATAAGTAGATTCACCCATGGAAAATATATTGTGGCTACTAAAAACTGTCAACTCCTCTTCTTTTTTAATTTACAGTGTGATTGTTAATTGCCGTATAATTTAATCAATTGATTGTGGGTTGTTAATATTCTCTGTGCAAACTAGTTGTCATAAAATGAGACCTGCACGTCCTATCCACTTGTTACTATAAACGTTATTTAGATGTTGAGTCACAGCCTACAAAACGTGAGGGGATGCCCCATCACACGGATAACTAGGTTCGCGTTGGCAAGCAAATTCGGCAAAATATTTTGTGAAAAAAAAAAAACAATTCTTCTTGACAACGGTACCTGGAACGCTGAACCATTTGAATATGATATGGGTATAGATTACAGAATAGTCGGAGAACTGGTAACGCACATTTCATGAAGATGCACCTTGAAATTTTTTTATTTAAAATATATTGTATGGAAAAGTAGAAATATACCTGTGTTGGCTTGACCCACCTTGGGACACCAGGTAGTGCGCATCCTAAAAAGGTGTAAAAAAATATGACCCAAAATAAAAATTTTTTACACCTTTTTAGGATGCGCACTTCCTGGTGTCCCAAGGTGGGTCAAGCCAACACAGGTATATACAGAGCTATTCAAAAGTCCCCTCCCCCCTCGTATCTTTTGAACAGCTACACTTACATCAATAAAATTTGGAGGGTGAAAATAAAGTATTGTAAACTTCTCTACGAATGGTAACAGGTGACGTAATAGTAATAGATGACGCCACAGTGCCACTCTGGCCAATAGTTTTAAATAGGACCTTATGGCAAGTGATATCTCGTTTGAAAGGCATTGACATCGGCTACATAGCCATATTAATTTTGTTTGGGTTTAAACTAATTTTGACGGATAAATTAAATAAATACCAAAATTATTGAAATTATTTTTTTTTATTTTAATTAACCAAATATCAACAATGGATTCTTATAGCAAGTGTTCGAAATGAGCTCCGTCTACTTCCTGACAGTAATACATCCTATTAGTAAACTCTTGTCGTACTCGTTCGAATGTGTCAGCTGAAATTGCATTGCATTCTTCAGTAATTCTTTCTTTCAAAACGCCAATGCTATCTGGTGCCGTAGTATAAACCTTGGATATCAAGTACCTCCATAGAAAAAAATCTAATGGAGTCAGATCTGATCACCGAGGTGGCCATTCTATAGGACCTCGCCGGCCGATCCACCTACCTCCACCATAATAATGTGCAGGGGCACCATCTAGTTGCTAGTTGAAATGTTATTTCCAGATGGCCGAATTCATCTGGATTATCTTCCAGAATTTCAAGAATTAACGGCTCAATTGCATTTTTAACATCTCCAGATAATCTTCACCGCTTAAATTTAAATTTAGGAAGACAGGACCAACTATGTGGTTTCTCAAAATACCTGCCCAAACATTGACTTTTTCTGGAAATTGGGTATGTTGTTCACGAAAAGTGTGAGGATTTGTGTCACTCCAACACCTTACATTTTGTATATTCACATTTCCATTGAAGCAAAAAGTACTTTCGTCCGAAAACAAATTGTTTTTGATTAATGTGGGTTTTGACTTATTTTATTATTCGCGTCTTCTGTCGGGGTCGTCATCCGAAAGGTGGTGCACCATTTTTAACTTGTATGGATGAAATTTATGTTTAGCCAACACTCTTTGTACTGTACTTTTACTTACTTCACAGCTTGATGGAGATTCTTTCTAGATTCACCAATTATTAAGATAGCTGCTACTTTGTCGGCTTGACTACCTACCATTTCGTCTATGTAAACTCTTAAACGTCTCGTTAAACAATAATAAAATTAAATATTTAAACTATTTAGAAAAACTTTGCAAAGCAACAAATACTATTCAATTAAAAACGTCAATTTTTTTGGCAACTAACGAGAGGTGGACTGAAAAATCTTCAATATTTAAATGTGAAATAATAATTTTGGTATTTATTTAATTTATCCGTCAAAATTAGTTTAAACCCAAACAAAATTAATATGGCTATGTAGCAAATGTCAATGCCTTTCAAACGAGATATCACTTGTCATAAGGTCCTATTTAAAATTATTGACCAGAGTGGCACTGTGACGTCATCTATCACTATTACGTCACCTGTTACCATTCGTAAAAAAGTTTACAACACTTTATTTTCACCCTCCAAATTTTATTACTGTAAGTGTAGCCGTTCAAAAGATACGAGGGGGGGAGGGGACTTTTGAATAGCACTGTATATTTTTTCATTAAAGTGGAATTGATTAAATATTTATCCAAATTTAAATTGTTTAATAATTGGTCATCATTTATAACTAATTACGGATTAATTGCCACACAACCAAACGAGCAATCAACAACTTTCTCAACAATTTGCAAAAAGTTTCAAGTCGATTCTAGAATTTTCGGATTATTTTTCGATATCATGAAAATTTTTACTCAATTGATTGGATCAGCTGCAATCTACAGAGAATTTTTTTTAAATATTTTGTTTTGTCTTTTGTGATTGCTGCAAACGATACAAATTTGCAGCAGTATCAACATAATATTCTGATAAAATGTTCAAAATTATTCTCACAAGTTTTAATGTCAATTAAAATTAATTTACGACGTGCACAAATCTATAAACTTTTTGTTTCATACATTTTATGTGTAAATAATATAGAGAAAGAAAAAATAACTTCGACTATACATATTTACCCAAATTTAAAATGAAAATTTTGGAACAACGGACTAAAACAATACAAATTAAAATTTCTATTTCGTCAGTTAATCAAACAAAAACTTATTTACGAAATTTATTTTAAGATCTCGATGTGTTTTGAACAACAAGTCTTATAATCTTTATTTAGATATTTTGTAATTTCCAATAATCAGTTTCGACATTCCCATTATTTTATAGAAACTTTTTTTTTCATTTGTTCCGTCCCGATAGGCAACCTAAGCGACATCACCGACCGCGTATATTTTTAGTCCGTCTTAAGTCCATTTTTACGGTGCGAGCTGAGGTGAGTTGCATGCAACTTGGCGTTTTTTTCGCTAGGCGCGTCGGTCGCATGAATTAGAACTTGCTCTATTTTCGAGGCAGAACTCTTTGCCACTTGGTAAATTTTCAGGTGGATTTTGTAGCACCAACCCAAAATTTATATTGGCTGCTCCGCTCTGACGTTGCTGTCACTGTCAATCAAGAGGTAACACGTTAAGTTCCCCCTATGCCTATAAGTCGCAGCAACAAACTATCGATATGCTGATTGTACTTTTTCTCGCAGCGATTTGTTGCTGGGACAAATCGCTGCGATTTGACGCAGAAAATGACGTAGAAAATGAACTTAAGAAAGCTCATACCACTGTCATCTTCCTGACACGCTTCAAATCTCTCGGCTCCTCGGTTTTCTCGTTTTAAAATCCTAGGTCTTGTCCACCAACGGGCAGGATTTCTTCTACAACTGTATTTTCTTCTCGCAGTTAGTGGAGCAACAGAGGACATGATACTGGTTACTGTTAATAGAACAACGCCCCCAATGTCTTCCTCATCCATTTTGTTAACTTCACTACTTAATTCTAGAGAAACTACTCCTATTTGCTTTATCTTCAACCGCTAATTTTTCACATTGTGAGGTTATGATGCCAATTTTTTCACGAAGTTGGCAACACGTAACGTTTTCCCTATGCCTGATGAGTTGCGGTAACAAAATATCGATATGCTGATTGTACTTTTTCTCGCAGCGATTTGTCCCAGCAACAAATCGCTGACGCAACGTGGAAAATGACACGCCTCAACTCTCGGCTCCTCGGTTTTCTCGTTTTAAAATCCTAGCTTGTCCACCAACGGGCAGGATTTCATCTACAAGTGTATTTTCTTCCCGCAGTTAGTAGAGCAACAGAGGACATAATACTGGTTACTGTTACTAGAACAATGCCCTCAAGGTCCTCCTCGTCCATTTTGTTAACTTCACTACTAGATCCAAACCAATGGTTCAATAAAACTCAAAGTCCAAACCACAGAAAATTTAATTAAAGTCCCTCAAAGGACACTTATGATGCTACTAGTTTCGCTACAATATTACCATCATCAAGCTAGAATATAAAGAAATGGTACTAATAACACAAAAATTGAGAATATTACAATTGTTGATATTAAATTAAAAACTGTTTAATGCAAATTAAAAAGTTAATGAAAATACTTCAAATTACAAGTTTTATAATATAAATTATATAAGTAGGTAGTCAAATTGAAATAAAATAAAATTCAGTTACCTGTATGAAACGAAAATAACAATAGGTTGTTGCCAAAAACGTTAAAAATTTTTTTTAATATGTTAATACATATTTATATCAAATAAATTTCATATTTTATTTGAGTGGTAAGGAAAGAAAAGAAAAGAAAAGGGAAGAACATTGGAAGTTTCAAATCAATTATTTTCATCATTTCCATTCTCACCGTTTTTTTCTATATCTCATGCTTTAAAGGTTTTATTGAGCTACTCACACTTGGGGGACTTAAGAGCTTACAATGTTTTCAATTGCAGAATTTGCTAATACCTTAGCATTCATGTAGACAAAATAAATAGCCTTGTGTTATGAAGTATCATTAATACATATGTCCACTAAAGCCTGTTGATACAAAATTTACAAATCCATAATTCCATCAGGTGTACAAGATATAAGAAATTTTACGGTGTAACATTTTTTGTCTTGAGACCAACTCAATGCCTGGTGCACAGGATTAGTGGGCTTCTGAATTTGTTTTTCAACACAATCTATAATTGATTGCACGTTATTCTTTTTTATTTGGCTTCCTGAAGGCCAGAATATAAATGTTTTCATATAATGTTCAAGTTTATAAATGTCAGTATTGAATATTTTTGAAACACCATTTACTAATAATGAAAATTGATCTGCTCAAGTTTATTAGAATATCATACCACACTTCATATAGCCTGTAACGATAGAATATCTATCGTTATTTTTTGTATCTACTTCTATCATTAACTGTTGATATTTCTATGCCGCTTTTCTGTTTCATGTGGAATATGTGTTCATTTTAACCACTTTTAAGGAATTTGACCGTTAATTATTTGCCCCGCCTCCAGTTTAGAATTCAGCAAATCAGGGTGGTTTATAACTGGCAATTTTCTTTTCTGGCGCTATTTTTTAAAGAGTCTTCTATTAACCGTGTAGCGGAGAAGATGTGTTAAGAGTCTTCTATCCAGCAGAGAAGTTGTGTTAAGAGTCCTTTATTAACTGTCCAGCAGAGAAGATGTGTTGAGAAAAGTCTTTCACTAACTGTGAATGCTCACTAAGAAAAATGTGATAAAACTTCGTGTCTTGATTGTTAATATAGCATAATCATTCTGGAATATTACTAAAAAGTTTTGAGTTTTAAAAGTATAGTGCCGAATGTTCAAATGCTTTCGTGTTAAGGGGAATCTATCGGCAGCGATTTGACAAAATATCGAAGTATTTTTGGCAAAGAATTTTGAGGTAATGGATGTATTGAAAATTAAGAAAAAAATATATCATGTAGATTAATGTTGAACTTAGAGTTCTCATCGAATAAAAACTTTGAAATGCTAACCAAATTTTGTTGAAAAAAATACAAATCATGAGGTAATTACACATATTAAGCAAAGTTTCAGCCCTTGTAAAGAATTAAATATGGATTAAATGAAAAACTAATTGTAAAGAATTAACTATGGATTAAATGGAAAAACTAATTGATAAGAAGTCTAATTTGAAGCTTTATGAATACTATATAAAAATCTCAGAATCCTCAAATTAATTATGACCGTACAATTCCTTATTGAAATTCGGTTGCTACCCTGTGTTCGGGGGGTTTTCGAGGATCGGCTGCGGCCTGTCCTAGATTTCGACCCTCCGAGCATTACCTCTCGTTACCGGAGAGAATTGT
>CAJUYI010000020.1:292641-403285 GCA_910591695.1 Galerucella pusilla | reverse complement strand
CTACTTAAATGAATGATTTATTACTCCTTGTCCTTTCTATATAGACGTAATTTTATTCAAAAAACAAGTGAACGAAAGTTTTTCCCAAAAATAAATTAAAAATAATTCAATTAAAAATACTGGCGGCCAAATTTTGATAGGCAACCTGGTAAATTTTATATATATTCTTCTAATTATAAATATACATAAAAATTTGGTTTCAAGCAAAAAACAGATGAGCGCACTAATCCTGCAGCCGGATCTTAGACTATAATTTATTGGACCAAGCTGTAATGTACTTCACTCCAAAATGTGTAGGGCATATTCTCTTTGTTTGATACACAGCTCCGGCTTCAATTCATCACAGTTTATGGCATTTAACCATGCTTTGAATTTTTGCAAGTCTTTATTTGGGTTTGGAAATATATGCCTAATATTAGATGTTGGTGTACAATTAGGCACACAACATTTCATATAACGTGGCATCACAAAACCGTACACACAAAATTGAAATTTATCACTCAAACTAACTTTATATTACACGAAAACAAATAAAATGGAAACACGAAACAATAAAACTATTAAGCGTTATAAACACGAACAGTTATTGGTTATTTATAAATCAAAATTAATGACAGTTGACATTTGACAACGGTGGGTGGATAAAACAGGAAATTTCATAACACTACTGAAATTCAATGGTGCTTCCATCTGCTTGTCTGAAACACATACCAACAAAATAGTTTGACCTTGCAGTTGCATCTTTTCTTTTTATTGTATTACCCAATGAGGAATTTGTTTTTGGTCACGTGACGTCGCATTCAAAATTATTAATGGGACAACCTGTATATTTGTGCCTTTCTGTGTTCCTCCCGATAAAACAATTCCAACTAACTAGCACACTTGGGGTCTAAAGTGATTAATTCAAGAGATACAGGTACTTAAAGGATTGTGAGTTGAAAAATTTATTATTGAATCCCCTGTAATTTTCGGCATTCTTACATTCGTACGTAATGATTAAGACAAACCAATATTGTAATGTTCAATAATAATCCAAATTAACCGTCACAAAAAAAACTTACAATCTTAAAGGAGATGTTCAAATTGAAGCCCATCTTCGTAAATGCATTTCTCAAATCTTGATAATAGATTTCGGCTACATGCTGCCCTAATCATTTCCGGTGTCACAGTTCTACAAGCATCGCGTATTTTTCTTTTCAAATCGTCTAAATCTGTAGACGGAGTTGCATAAACGATACCCCCAAAGAAAGAAATCTAACGGTGTCAGGTCTGGCGATCTTGGAGGCCACTAAATAGTACCGTTCCGTCCAATCAAACGTGTATAGAATCGTAGTTTGCTATAGTACATTCAATGGACTTTTTGGTGTGCGTCATCGTTTGTGACGTATATCCGGGTTTTGGGTATGTCGTTTTTTTTATTGGCTTTATTGACATAAAGCTAACCTTAAATTTGATAAATAAAATCATCAGGATCGTATTCAGCAAAATTAGAAAAGGCTATGAAATTAATAATTACCAGCTACTTTTTCGAGCTGAAAATACTTTCAAACTTTGAAAATGCTGATGTTTTTCGTGTATCTAGGCATATTTTTGTATTATTTAAATAAATATAACAATATGATTATAATATTCACTTTTCATAAATAATAATTGACCGTAAATTACAAAGTACAGACCTGACGAGAACTGTCAGTGGAACATTAGAAAAAGACGTAAGACACATTGCCGCTACGAAAGTACGTCTGCATCCTATTTTGAAAGATGTAATTTCTTCCGATTGATAGGTCGATCGTGCTTGCGCGTAATCTAAGCATCAACTAATCAAATTATTCAAGTCAAAAATTAGGGTTAACGTTTGTAATACATTTAAACGGTTTATTGTTGTTATATTTTGATTAGAATTAATCACAGACCTGCCTTTTTTCCATTTCTTCCAACGTAATGTACTAGAAGGACATTAACAATCGATGACGCACACCAAAAAGGTTATTATATGGACTCTAATATCTTTAATACTCCTCATAACAAGATCTACTGTCAGTAAATTAGTGAAAAAGTTTAACGAGTAAAAGATTTATACAAATCAAAGCGCAGAAAAACATCATCAATTCAACACTTGAGTACTAGACAAATATCCAGGGAACTTGATATTTCGCTAACATCAGCAATGAAAATTTTATGTGACAATAAACTTCCAGAGCTGTCAGATGATGATTTCGATAGAAGACATTATGATGGAAAAATGTTACAATCAAAACGATCCACAGTTTTATCTTATGTATTGCGATGAGGACACTTTTTTATTAATCGTCATAATTGAAGATACTGGTCACGAAACAGTTCTCATTGGATGCATGAATGCCACACACAATATCCACCAAAACTAAATGTATAGGTAACAAAATAATTCGTCCTTTCTCATCGAAAACTTAAATGCCCCGGCGTATTTAGATTTATTGGAAAATAGTATTATACCTCACTTGGCTCGGCTATTTCCAAATCAAAGTAAGTATTTTCCTTCCTCCTTGGTCAGATTTCTCTTACCACCTAATCTTACCTGAGATTTTTCAAAATTTGTGGATTGTGTGTGAAAGCTTTGGATTTATTAGAAAAAAAATGTCTCACTCTTATTTAGGACTAGCAAATACTGGGTGATCATTTGCATTCCGTCACATTTAATGAGACCGTAATTTGGAAACCGATTAAGATATCGAGAAGCGGTTTTTGACTGAATAGCCTAGTCAAAGTACACATAAAACCTAACAAAAAATACAAAAAACTAGAAAGTTCAAAATTGAGTAAGTATTTAAAAGGGTTGTGTTTAACATGAGAAAAACTTTACGATGCTAGGCATGCAATTTTCCGGAAAATCGTTAAGTAATTTTTTTTATTTGGTTTTTTTCACTCTAATTGTTTTAATAATGGAAATACAGAAAAATGTTTACATCAAAAATTGTAGCTGATATATTTATCCTCAAATTTAATTTCAAACTTTATCTTGTATCTGCATTTTCCACATAGATACATACGATTTTCCACGTGAACCTTCATTTTTTTTGACCCTACTTCATTTTCATTATTGTTTCAATAACAGACTCTATTTTTGATGTGATTTTTTGAAATTTTTGTTGTTAATATTTTATTTTTCTACCACCGTGCGTTTTTTTAATCCACTTTCCCGCACGCATTTTAGTTTTGAAAGTGTCACTAGTGCGGGAAAGTAGAATTATGCAAATTTTGACCTTATTAGATAGTTTTTTACTTCGGAAGTTACAACTATTGTTACAACAGGTGAATAAATAGTTCATCAAATAAAATCTACATCTTTCCTAGCTTTTCGTTGCATTTTTAATTTTTTGAAAATATAAAAGATATTTTGATAAAACCGTGTACATTTTTAAAAGTAGTGTCATAAAAAAACTATCAATCCTCCCGGGGTTGATATAAAAAAATATATCAAACAAAATTCTTTCATCTACAAATGATTTAAAACCGTTGCCGTCACCTTCGTCGTCATCTTTATGTGACCTGCAACCGATGCCATCCTCATCAACGTCATCTACTCACCAGTTAACACCAAATAACTCCACTGGACCGGCAATTTTAAGTAGTTTACGGAATGCAACAAATTGTGTTTCTAATATTAATATTTATAATAATTTATAATAATAATAGTTTTTGGTTTTTGTATATGTTTGTTGAAATAAAATAACTTTTGAAAAATGGGTTGGTATACTTTTTTGTATATACGGTCGTAGAAAAAATAATGTTCCTAACTCATGCGTAAATTGTCTTTCCGCCCTTGACCGCTTGCCCGAACTCCGCTTCGCGTCGTTCGGGTCAACTGCAGTCGCGTGCGGGAAAGTATCACTTTCCGCAAATGTCAAATGTCAAATGAATTTTTATTAAGATTGACCACTGGCAAGCTGCCAAATATACAAGTTTTCATTAGATTCACCTATGTAATATCTAAATTTGAAGCAATCTATTTGAAAAGTGAAATTTTCGTCATTTGTACCAACTAATCCAAATCACCTGTTATAATAATTGGAAAATGTAATCATCTTGAAAGCTATTCATGATCAGTATGTATGAAGTATGATGAACAATAATAATTTCAATTTCTATAATTATCCAACCAATTAATAATTGTAATAACCTACCTATATTATATAGTTAAACTACTTGAATTTTTGTCACTATTGATAGTTATTGTCAATTTTTAAATCAATTATGTTGACTTTAATTGTAAAATTTTGTGTATTAATATGTCAGATGTTGATTACACATTATTTGGTGGAATTATCACGTGATCGTAGGAAAAATACTGTACATTACTCGTGCGAAAGTGATTTTTCACACTCGTGTGAATGTCGCACTCGACTCATGCCTCGTGTGAAAAATGTCACTTTCCGCACACGTTATGTAATATACTATATTATTGTTGTTGTTGTTATTACGGGGCGGCGCATAATCGTTGAAGTACGATATGTTATATAATTCAATCTTCCAATTTATTAATGTTAATTAGAGGAATGTGGTGAAAAAACGATTTTTGAGTAGAGGTTTAAGTGGAAAATCGATAATAATACATTTAAAATAGTATATTGTGCAACTAGTGGGAAAAGCTCAATTTTTCTCACGAGTGTGCGTTTGTGGCACGAGCCTGAAAAGGCGAGGCCGCAGCACACGAGTGAGAAAAATAGCTTTTCCCACGTGTTGCACACTATACTTTTTCTACGACTGCAAATTAATTAATAATTTAACAATTTCAAAGTAATATATTTTAAGTAGGTACTTATAAACTAATTGTTATAATAATTTATAGTTATATTAGAACAGTTTTTCAATATTATTCCTGGAGTTTCGTTTAGTGTTGTCGATGTTGACGGCTCAGCACCAGCATTTATATAGGTGATCGTATTCGAATCAATTATATTATTTGTAGTTGCATTCTCATTTGCTTGAATGGAGTTCGTAATTTTTTTGGATATATTAATTTTGTTTTGAAGTGAGTCATCTATGTACCGCCTGCGTTCACTAAAATGGTCGCTGAAGAGCGCCGGAAACAATGGGTTTGCATTTGGCAGTTTTAAAAATGTTGCTACTTCTCTAGCCATGCCCCCAAATTTATTGAGACCTACAGGTTGCTTGGTGCACTTGCCATTTTGAAAGTTTACAAAAAAAACGTTGTTGAGATATATTTTTTGGCCGAAGTGTGTTTCTTTCTTTGTGTGTTTAATGGTTACTAATAGAGCAGATTTCAAATCTTCCAAATCGTCAACCATCAATTTGCATAATTCATCTCGGCGGCATGCTCCTGTCAGACCAAAAACAAGGGCGACCTAAAAATTAAATCATTAGAATTGAGCAAAATAATAAAAAATAAAAACAAGGTACCGAGAGGATGGGACTAGAACCCAGACCGCTCGCGCAGCAATCAAGCGCCTTAACCACTGAGCCATACCCGCCAACTCATTTAAAGGAGGTAATTATACGAGACTTCAAGCTCTTTGAATTATACCAAATTTACTTTATCAATTTATACAAAAAATATATTTTTAATTGTTTCAATCCAGATTCAATGATATTGAAAATTACTATTATGGAATATAAAATAACAATGTGGGTTTTAGGTTAGGTTTGTGGTGAGTGGGTCTATAAGGCCCTCCACTGCGACTCACAAGAGTCTATTGTGGCTTGGGTTTTAGGTACTTATACTTTTAAATAAATCTTACCTTTGTCAGTAAATATTTCTCATCTGGAGCATCGTTAATAAATTTTTGGATTTCTTCAGCAGATAAAATTTTTGATTTTTTTGGTACATAATTTTCTGATTTTCTTTTCAACAGAGAACGTAATTTTGAATATGTTGATATGTCAACATTGTCTTTTATGCTGATTGTACTTCTTAGCATCGAATATTGCGACCATATTGTAGACGCTTTTAATGTAGTAGATAAATGTTCGAAATACCTATACTAACAAAACATTTTCAGAAAACGAATTCACTTTTGAAACTCTTCTCCAATCCATAAATTTTGCATAAGCCATTTCATATTTCTTTCTTGAAATTTCTGGCAATAGCTCTAAGGTGACATTTTCAGCTTTTGCTGTTATTTCTGGGGGTGTGTTTTCAAACTCACTGTCGCTGATGTCCATAATTAGGTACCTACTTATTTTTTTATATTTTAACACAAAATTTAATTGAATTAAACTAAAATTAAACACCTTCTCTCTACTTTCATAACACTAACATTTGGGTACTCTGTACTTTTTAACGTTTGACGTTTTATGACAGAGTAGTCCAAAGCATTCTATAATCGAAAATTGTGTTGTTTATTTCTCTATGGTACCGTGGCCCAAGCCGTGGGAAAGATTTTTTCCCACGGCTTGGGCAACTTTACCCACGGCTTAGGAAAAGTGACACTTTGTAGTTTCGTAAATTGTGGGAAAAGGACTATTTTCCATAGCAGTCGTGGAAAAAAATGTTTTTCAATGTATTTGTAGATACCCCATTTTAGAACACATTTCATATGGATTTTTTTCCCTAATGTCATTGTTTACTTACTATCGTAAAATTAAAAACATAAAAATTTTTGTTCAAAAATACTACTAGGGAAATTTCGAATATTTTGAAAAATAATGCAGATACAAAAAAGATGTTCAGAAAAATTTTGTAGATAAATGTATTAGCTACAATTTTTGATCGGAACATTTTCCTGTAATTTCATTATTTAAACAATTAGAGTGAAAAAACAAAAAAACAAAAATTTATTCAACGATTTTCCGGAAAATCACATGCCTAGCCTCGTAAAGTTTTTCTCATGTTAATCAAAACCCTTTTAAATACTCAATTTTGAATTTTCAAGTTTTTTGTATTTTTTTCAGCATTTTACGGATATTTTGTGTACTTTGACTAGGCTAGAACGGCTTCAGAAATAAAAATTTTTTAACGCTGATGCCAATTTTATATTTTTTCCCTATACTCCAGGAAAAAAACTTAGGTTGTTTGAAGATCAATAACATAGACATTTTAAATGAAACACCCTGTATGTTTTTACCTTGAATAACTTTGAAATTGGAAGAATATAAAAGAAGCAAAATCAAGCTTTACGAGTGATACTGAACTGCAGCTGGCGAACGAATATTAAAGCCATGCTTTAAGCAGTAGGAGTTGTAAATGTTAAACAATTTATGTATTTATATGAAAAATCTTAAGTGACTCTCTTTCCAGAAATTTACAACATTATTTACCTTGTTTTTAAACTTAGAGGAGCGATTTGAATTTAAGTTGGCAATTCTGCAGCCTAGTGAATGGTTAAATTGCCGCCCGTTTCACACAGCTTTTTTGATACAACGATATTATTTGACAGTTTTGTGTTTATATGGAAATATTAGAACAAAGAAAGTATATGCAACACAACCAACTAGCATTGTAGACCTCAAAGACAGGATAACTTCAGAAATACGGAATATTTAACCTCAAACTTCAAGCAAAGTTAAGGAGGAGTTCTATAGGACACTGTGCTATTACCAACAACTAGGTGGAGAGCATTTTGAGCATTTATTTTACTGTATTAAAATCAAATACATCAGGTATTTTATGTATGTGTTTAATAACTGTAAAAATAAAAATTTCACCCTGTATAATTCATAACTCACCATACATTATTTAGGTAGTTTGTTGGAATCGGTTCATTAAGAGGATTTCAAAAATATGCAAATATACAGGTTGTACCGTCGTATAGGCTGAAGCTTCTTATTGTTGGTTTTTGGAAAAATAAAAAAACCGTTCGGGTTTAGATCGGAACTATATGAAGGATGGTCCATTAACATACGATGTTCTCTTGCTGTAAAAAATTGTTTTCCAAGCTGTGTGGAAACTTGCATTGTCATGGTGGAGGGTCATTCCTCGTTGGGGGGTTTTTCGAAACATGGTAATTGCTTCCGGCAAACGTAGGAGGGAATCCAGAAATGCCGTTTAGTAGTGAATGCTCATTACCGACATTGACTCATCAAAAATTCGGTTTAGGTACAACAAGTGGGGGTCAGCCATAAATTACGTTAGAGAGGGGTGGGTGTCACAGTAATGTGACATTGTGTGAAAAGGGGCAGGGGGATTGAAAGCTTTGTGAGGTCACATGTTAAAATAAATTTTAAATAATAAAATGCGAAATAAAAAACATCAAATTTCTACAAACTCGATCTTTCAGCACTTTTGCTATAAGATGTAAGGAATATACTAAGTGTGTGGGCAAAACTTTAGTATACAAAAAAACAATAATCCAATCTCATTTATATTATTGCCCAACAGTGCTGTTTACCTTGAATA
This sequence comes from Galerucella pusilla, assembly GCA_910591695.1. Taxonomy (NCBI): domain Eukaryota; kingdom Metazoa; phylum Arthropoda; class Insecta; order Coleoptera; family Chrysomelidae; genus Galerucella; species Galerucella pusilla. The sequence continues at coordinate 394,950 of CAJUYI010000020.1, read as the reverse complement.
ACTTTGAAATTGGAAGAATATAAAAGAAGCAAAATCAAGCTTTACGAGTGATACTGAACTGCAGCTGGCGAACGAATATTAAAGCCATGCTTTAAGCAGTAGGAGTTGTAAATGTTAAACAATTTATGTATTTATATAAAAAATCTTAAATGACTCTCTTTCCAGAAATTTACAACATTATTTACCTTGTTTTTAAACTTAGAGGAGCGATTTGAATTTAAGTTGGCAATTCTGCAGCCTAGTGATTGGTTAAACTGCCGCCCGTTTCACACAACTTTTTTGATACAACGATATTATTTGACAGTTTTGTGTTTATATGGAAATATTATAACCTCAATCTTTATTAGGTACATCTTTTTCACGTTTTTTGTTTTATTTTTAAATAACTGTTATATTCCAACCAAGTTAAGTGCTATTTTTATTATCTATTCAGTTTGATAAACCAAATCTATGCTTGTTTTTTTTGTTAATAATATAAATTTCCAAGTAAAATCTAATTATTGTAAATATTTCTACCTACATCAAGTTTTACTTACATTACAGTACCTAGATTATTATGGTATTTTTCGATATCAAAACATCTGTTGACTTCTAGTTCGTGCTCAAATGTGTATAGAGAATATTTTAAACATACCTACAGTAGCTTTTTTGTACATATTTATATCATCCAATTTGACATAAATTACTTATGATAACCCTACATTTTGTTCACAATAATGTGACATTTGATTACAACTTTCGCTATGGCCTGTCGCCAATTATGATTCAAATTCTAGACTTGCATTGATCCCTCATTGGACACGACACCTGCGAGCAATATAATAAATACATAATATGTCACATAATTGTCAAATAGTTCGAAAAGTCTGAAGACTACCCTTTCGGAACACCCTCTCAATCTAGTAACTTTTAGTGGTGTAAGTGAGGTTTCTTAAAATACTCCTCCTAGTTTAAAAACAGGGTATAGTTTGTCTCAAAGTATATCGTCGTAGCTTTTGCCGGTAATCATAAAATGTACAGCATCGCTCAAAAATGAGCAAATTTTGGGTAAACATCGAAATTTTCCATGCCCAATATCTCGGATGAGGTGCATCTCATAAAAAATGAAAGAGAACTTTCTGTTTCAAAAATAGGCAATTTTTCCAATAGCTCCCTTCACGAATGGGTTCCCCCACCACCTCATAATGTCCACACTTCCAAAGTTGTATTATCGGATTTGACAAACCCTCCTTATCAAAATTCAATTTACTTCAAGTGGCTGTCATTATTTTCGATTTAAATTAGCCCACAATTATGTCCCTTTGGCGTTAAGTTAACTGAACATGATAGTTAATTTTGACATTTGATATTCGTTGACAGGCGCCGATTAAGTTGTTAAGCAGCCCTCGTATAAAATGAAAATGCACTTACGACTATGCGATGTTTTTCCGAAGTTGTAAATAATGTTCTCCGTTTAATAGGGCCGTTTGGAATGTAGTAAAAAGTCGAGTGGGTTGGGTAGATTGGGAGTACACAAAAATGATCTTATTATTTTTGGGTTATTACCGAAATTATTCGCTTATAAACCTTAATTTTTACTACGTCATGAAACAGTATGAAATATTGAATTAAATAAATAAATAGAAATACTATGTCATATCTCTAATGCTATCTTTCAAAATATACTTGAAGCAAATGTTATAGTTTGTCCTAATGTATATCGTCTTCGCTTTTCCCGGCAATCGTAAAGTTAATGGACCCATTGCAATAAATCATATGACCGCCAGTGGCGGACTATTCAACGTTATTTTAAAAAGGATCAAATTCACAAATATCTTTATTTAATATGTGAAGACCATTTATCTAAACTTTTTTCTTTTTCCTCCTAAATGAGAGATTATCAAATACTATTGAGATAAATAAACTATAACCAGGCCCGCCCTTGCCTTGTCTCTCGACTATTGTTAGGTTTCATTTCCGGTAAAATTCTTTTAAGTAAGTCGTATTTAGATGATTGCCGTCAAAAGCGAAGACGATATACTTTGAGACAAACTATACTGGTAGGTATGACATAAATAAATGTATAAGGAGTATAAGCAGCCCTAAGAGACGTACAGAGCAAAGGTTGAAGGACGTTGCTGTACGGGTGGTGGGGGAGGAAAGTTTGGAATCTAAACTCTGATGGAAGGAACGTTGAGCTCGTCTCAAGATTATTTTCCCTTATGTGTCAGTTAATTATAGTTTTATTCACTAAAGCTCAGATAAGTTTTGGATTATTTATTTTTGACTATCACAGAAGTTGTCGAATAAAAAATAAAATTTTTCAACGGCTGGCACTGGTTTTTGTATATAATAGAATTCTCCATTCATCTTTATGGAAAGTGTAAACTACAAAGTTATGGTGTCAGTGTTGTTAAACAATGAATCGTTGGCGCTAAATGCTGTAGCATAAATGGTTTATTGCGTCAGCTTTTCGTGCATTTTCCAAAACATGTGAAAATAACGCGCGTTTCTCAATTTTAAATTCGCTTTAATAATATACGTATACCAATATTCATTTGAAAACCTTAGATTTTCTATAATAAGCTACACGACGCACTGTGGCGTACTGACTGGTAGCTAATTCCACTTTTTGCAAAGAGATTATAATGTAAAAACATAATGTTGGTTGTTAAAATTTTAATTTAAATATACAGAGCGTCCCAAAGTTTGTACCAAATAGTACTACATATAAAAGTTGGGCCTTACTCTCTTCTTTGATAAACTATAGGCGTTTAAAGTGAATTGAAATAGTTATTTATGTGTATTATAAAAAAGAGATTGGAAAAATGAAAACAAAATGGACGTCAGGGACCGGCAAAAGCTTTTTCTGCTCCCTAGCGTCCATTTTCCGGTCTAGATCGGCAAAACGTTTTTTTCTGGACGAAAAATTGTCCAGAAAGTGTATAAACGTCAACTTTTCGTTGTAAATGGTAAGCGAAAAAGCCTACTTTTCAATGTGATTGTAGAAAAATAATTATATATGTATTAAGAGCGAAAAGTGGTATATTATTGCTTGAGAGTAATTACTCGAAAGCAATAATGTCACCTTTTTGATCGTATACATACAACATTTTCTCTGCAATCACTTAATTATTAAAAACAAGTATAAAGTAGAATTCATAAAAACCTTTGAAATCTGTCAGTTTAAATATGTCAATTCAAATATGTTTCAAACTTTTATATCGGTCACTGTCAATACAATTGTGTTTGTAGCAGGGATGTTGCGAATGCTGATTTTTTCACATCCGCGGATGCGAATGCGGATGCGGAGTTTTGAGGGCTCACATCCGCGGATGCGGATGCGGATACGGATGTTCAAGATATTATATAAACCATCATCATCATCATCATCATTTCAGCCTTTATTATTATGTAAATAAAGTCTATTAATGAAGAATTAAAACAATGATAACTTAATTATTAATATTTTTATTGTAATTAAATCAAACATTATTATATATTAAACACCTATTGGTATATTAGTAATTAAAATTAAAAATAGGAGCAGTATACTTAATGAACAGGAGTATTGCCGCCTTTTCTGGTTCAAGGCGATTGCGCAGAGGTTCATAAATTAAACCCGCGCTACTAAATAATTGTTCGCTAGGAACACTGCCTGGTGGAGAGGATAAAAATCTTCGAACTATCGGCGATAATACCTTAAATTCCTCTCTATGAACACTCCACCAATTTAGAGGATTTTCATCCACATTAATTCTCTTTTTAGTGCGGTAAGCGAGTAACTCCTGTTTGAGTACAGCTTCAATGCTAATTTTATCTGGCATTCATCGGTGTAAAAAATATGTATAAAAATATTCGCATCCGCATGAACATCCGCACTGATTAATGCGGATGTGGATGCAGATGCAGATGTCCAAATCTATGCGGAAGCTCTGCATTTGCGGATGCGGATGCGAATGTTCGCAACATCCCTGGTTTGTAGTATGGATCGTAGAATGGATTTCTGCGAAAGATTGATGAATAAGCTGAACAGAAATGAGATAGCTCTTGGTACCATTCTTTTTTCTGACGAATCAACATTCACATTGAATAGAGAGGTAAACCGACAGCAGAGTCAGCAGAGAATCCTAATTGCATGCGTGAGACACATACTCAGTACCCTCAAAAGGTGAACGTTTGGGCCGGTATCATAGGCGACCATATTATTGGTCCTATATGTATAGATGGAAATTTGACAGCTGAAAAATATTTAAATATGCTTAGAAATGAAGTTATTCCTGCGTTGGCAAACTTATATCCCAACGCAATAGATCCTAGCTTACCGAATGAAAATGTTTGGTTCCAGCAAGACGGGGCAACACCCCACTATGCTTTAATGGTAAGAGCTTATTTAGATGAAGTCTTCCCCAATAAATGGATTGGACGAAGAGGTACTATTGAGTGGCCAGCTAGAGCGCCAGACCTCACGCAGTTAGATTTTTTTCTGTGGAGTTATCTTAAGAACAAAGTATATGCAACACAACCAACTAGCATTGTAGACCTCAAAGACAGGATAACTTCAGAAATACGGAATATTTCACCTCAAACTTCAAGCAAAGTTAAGGAGGAGTTCTATAGGACACTGTGCTATTACCAACAACTAGGTGGAGAGCATTTTGAGCATTTATTTTACTGTATTAAAATCAAATACATCAGGTATTTTATGTATGTGTTTAATAACTGTAAAAATAAAAATTTCACCCTGTATAATTCATAACTCACCTTACATTATTTAGGTAGTTTGTTGGAATCGGTTCATTAAGAGGATTTCAAAAATATGCAAATATACAGGGTGTTCCATTAAAAAAAAACAACACCGACTATGGCATACTTGCGTACATTTACATTTATGTTTACATAGCGCACAACTCAATTCAAAAGTTGACGTGTCTTGGCATTTTTTATAATTTTCTAAAATAATGACATAAATAATTTTATTCAATAAGTAGTTTCCACACTGTATAATATCTATCAACAGAAAGAAAAAAGAATTAATACCATCACAATGGAATTGTTGTCCTCTGTTTGAGAGATAGGAGCTGAACAAGAGTAATTCTTTGTTAACTAACTTACTAGGTTAGATTAGATTAGAATTGGAGTGGCTCTATGTTAATAGCTCGATATCTAGCTTCATGCTTTTTTTAGACTTATTAGCCTTGATACCATCCCCCTTGCGCAGCTCTCTGCCCTCGGTTTTTCTTCTCTGAGTATGCGAAACCGCACCCTTGCTAAATTAAAATGCAAATTATATTTAAACTGATCGAGAAGTATAAATGTCACTTTTGACATTCATTTCGAAGAAATTTAAATTATTTTATTCGAAATTCGAATATTTCAATACGATCGCGCAAAAAATGGTATAAGCATTTCGAACGTTAAGGGTAATACCGGTCTCCAGCAAAATTGCTGTCGACCGGTAAACAACCCTTACCGTTCTTGATACTTAATATACTATACAATTCAAATAAAAGAAATCTAGATATGGGTTTTCAGTTTCCAGTACATCAGATTGCAAAATTGGCCCCATGAAACATGAAATTGATGGATTTGTCAAAATATTTAAATGGTGCATAGGATAATTTCTTGAATCTAAAATATTGCTAGTAATTTTTGGTGCAACTGTAGGTACTAATAAGTATTCATTGTACTGGAAGATTTCTGCGGTGTCGCAGAATCGACAATAAATATAGCCACAAGGAAGTGGGTGGCACAGAAATTTCTAGACTGGTTCATTAGAGGACATTCGCCAACCTAAGAACCAAAGAAAGGAAAACTGCTAAAGCCATATTAGGTATATTATCAGGGCACTGTATTTTAACGTTATATTTGGCCACTATCATTGAAATATTTAAATATCTACCGGACGGCGAGTAGCCAGTCCTTTTTTCTTACCAACATGTGATTATTGTCGAGACACATACAGCGATATTGTTTTTTTCTACTTGTTCTTTGGTATAGTTTTTCTTATACAGTTGATAAAAGGTTCACATGTATATAGTAGGAGTCTTTGAAATATGTATATTTAATTAATTAATTAATTCAATCTAATTACCAACCTAGAAGATAATATTTCCGGATTACATTTTACATTACATATTTTTTTATCGCCTTGTGATTAAAAATAAAGTAATAAAATAAAATTGAGTTTTTATGTTATCTAGATATTGTTTTTTTGAATTCTTTGATGAATGGAAATAAATAAGATTTCCTTAATAGTATCATATCGTATCATAGGATTTCACATTTCTTTATTGCTTCTTTTGTTTTTTTGAATAGTAAAATACAGGAAATTTTTTTATGAACCACGTTCTTAAATTAATTTCTTAAACAATTGTAAACCGAATTACTGCAGATATCCTGAATTTTACATAAAAAAAGTAACTATTGCTGATACACTACTGTATCTTTCCTAGCACTTTGTACCTGCCACTTTCCGGACGAAGTAGTTTCTATGAGGTAGGACCTGTCCGAAGAAAATAAGGAAAGTAAAACCAACGTAAAACAACAAATAACGTAAACAACATAAAACAACATTCATTCACTGTGATATTAGTTTTAAATTTATTATACAACTTGAAAATTTAACAACGTTGTTCATATTCCTTCCCTTCCAGCATTTCCAGGTTTGTTGATAAAGAGTTGTGAGGTGGAGAAAAAAAGTCGACTAACTCTTACTAACACTTACCTTTCTCGATTAACTTTAAGTACATTCCTTAACTTGATTTATTAATTCATTGTCAGACAAATCATGGACACTTATAACGATTACACACCTATTTTCACAGATGCGTCTAAAAATATTCATGGCACAGGTGCATCTTTTATTATACCACCACTAGAGCAATGCAAATTTAAGCTGAATAAAACAACCTCTATTTTTTCTGCTGAAGCCTTTGCAATCTATAAAGCTTTAGAGTATGCGTCACAAATAAATAAAAAAAACATTATTATTTTTACTGATTCACTCTCAGTGTTAAACAGCTTAAAGTCGCCATTAGAAATAACATCCAGTTTCAATAATCCTCACATAGTAAAAATAAAAAACACAATTGCTAACTCTCCAAGTAAACACATATTTGTTTGGGTTAAAGCACACACGGGAATTAAGTATAACGAAGTAGCTGATCAATTGGCAAAAAGGAGCATATTCTCAGGAGAAGAAGTCAAGGTGGAAACTACTTTAGAGGAGCGAACAAATTTATCCAGAAGTAATATGTATAAAACTTGGTCAAACATATATCAACAGTACTGCATAACAAAACCTACTCGATACACTTTACTTGAGCCAAATCTAAAAGAAAATTATTATTGGCATGAGAATTATAATTACCCTAGAAAATATATCACAACTATATGCCGAATGAAATTTGGACACGCATGTTATCCCGCACACCTGCATAAAATCAAAATTCTGGAAAGTAACATATGCGAAGATTGTAACGAAATTTCCGACTTGGACCACATTTTTTTCAATTGTAGGAGATATGAGCAACAATCCAAAAAGCTATTACAAACCCTTAACCAGCTAAATGTTCCATGCCCTTTCAATATTATGTACCTGCTATCCACAAACAACAAAACTATATTTGACGCGTTGATACATTTTGTCTTCGAAGCTAAAATTAATCTGTAAATCTAGTCTCGTTACCTTTGTATAACTCACCTATTGTATATATACCTACCTATCCGAGGTCTACCTGTGATGTTTTATATAAAAACGCCCTGAATGACCCCTGGGCGAGAAGTGTGTAGTCCCCGTATTTTCCTCTTTGCTAGGTCATTAAATTACAAGTATGTGAATACTTACTATTACCCTTAGAAATATTAATTATATACCTAATTTTCTTTTGTCTGTGTTTTTTTTTTTTTTGTTTGTTTTCCCACAATTAATACACTATTTGCAGACCTTTAGTACACTCAGACTTACTGACTTACTGCGCCATTCTTCATTACTTAAATAGTTTCTGGCTGCATGGGTACAGCCCTAAAGCCAAAAAAAAAAAAAAAAAATTCATTTGGTTTCTTAACTTCATATATTATCTCATTAACTTCAATAACTTAAATAAAGTAGGATTACCCGCGAACCGGTAAGACTACTCCCTGATCTGATATTAGTTTGGTCTCCGAATTCACACCTGAGGTGCTCTCCACATTGAGTCGCCGTTTTTCTAGCTCGCAAAACTTCTTCATGGGATGAGGGTAGGTTAGAATAGATTCTATGTGAGTGGGGCCTTCTCCAATGCGACCTTCGTTAGGTCTATTGTGGCTCACTCATAGGGAATACAATTCACCCCACAATCCTGTGCTTCTAGCGAAGTCCATGGTTGTATTTGGTGATACTTTTCTGAAGTCGTTCGGGTCTAAGGTACTAAAACCGAATATATTATACCTTACCCTGCCTCCAAGGTTGGGCAGTTTCCTCTTCCAAATTACAGAACCGACAGTTCAAGGTCTGAACCAGACTCATCTTCCTAAGGTGGTAAGCAGTAACGACAGAATGCGTAGGACTGTTCTACTCTACTCCAGGATCTGTTTTTTTTATACTCGAAGGGTAGTATATGAACGCTTTCGAGTAAGAGAGCTCCGGTATGTCTGCCCAGTTCGTGTAGGTTTTCCTCTCCGCCCAGGTAACTATGGTTGATCTAGCAGTGCTTTCTGCAATGCCAAAAAATGGTTCAGGTCCGATAAATACAGTCTCTGATCCCTTTTTATTGCAAAAAAAAACCACCTCCTCACTTCTTAGAAATCAGACAACCTGGGACATGCCACAAGACGGTATATACGAGTATGATGAAAAAATATAACTTTTCAAAGAAATTCGTTACGGAATTAAGCAACAAGAAAGAATAGGATCCAAATACCATTACCAGACTTGGAAAGAATGCCATTCAATGGTATACAGATGGCTCAAAAGCAATAGAAGGAACTGGGATAGGAGTGTTCGTGCCAGGAACCAAATACTCTGAAAGCTTGGGAAAAACCCCAAGTATCTTTCAAGCAGAAATCCACGCCATAAGAAAGTGTGCCCAGTTCAATATTGATGAAGGATACAGAAGACATTACCATTACCATAAGGTCGGATAGTCAAGCAGCCATTAAAGCAATGAGCTCTTGTGTAATCAGTTCCAAAATGGTGTGGGAATGCATAGACAAACTCTATGAACTAGGCGAGAACAATATGGTCGCCTTACTATGGATTCCAGGACACACTGGAATGGAATGAAGGAAATGAGATAGCAGATGAACTAGCAAACAGGGGGATTGACATTCCTATCTGGGGGCCTGAAGAAGGAACCGGTTTCGGAACCGGTGCACCGAGGCGAAGGGATGATGTAGCCTGTCGCCTAAGACCGGAAAACACCGTCTTTCAAGCAGAAATGGCTGCGATAGAGGCGTGTTCTAGGCAATTGGTAAGGGCAGAAGTCCAAAGCAGATGCATTTGCATATGTACGGACAGCCAGGCCTCCATTATGGCTCTGGAAAACCCATGCACAAAGTCAAAGCTCGTTCGGGAGACAAAAAACACACTGAATGAGCTAGCCAGATTCAACAAGGTCGTTATTACCTGGATACCGGGACACTCGGGTTATAGAGGTAATGAAAGAGCCGATAAACTTGCTAAGCAAGGAGCCAAGTCGGGAGAGCATCCAGAAAGGGAGGTAGGAATACCGTACCGAGAAGGATGCAATACCATAACGAAGGAAATAATTGGAAAGAGATGGGAAACCTGGAAGGAATCCTCTGGGTCACAGATGGTGTAAAGAACTGACGGGAGATTTCATCTCCAGTTGGGCCAAATCAATCATCAAAATTGGTAAACGCAAGGCAAGAGTTGTTCTGGGTATACTCACCGGACACTGCGAGCTGCGATGTTACACACACAAAACACAGGGACATAGCAACTTGTGTAGATGGTGTGGAGAGGAGGAAGAGACCCCGTGTCATTTCCTATGCAAGTGCCCCAACCTAATGATACATAGACATAGATGGTTGGGAGCAGCGAGCCTGGACTCAGAGTTATTCAAAGAGACTAGCATTGACAACATACTTGCATTCTGCAAGAGTGTTGGCTTTAGTGCACATCTCTCTGAAGCAGCCTAAGCATAACTTAAGTACGAATCGGGGGGAAAGGGATACAATGGCGAAAGCTAAGTGTCCCTGAGCATTGCACCCCGAATGACTTGTAATAATAATAATAATACTATGGATTCCAGGACACACTGGAATAGAAGGAAATGAAATAGCAGATGAACTAGCAAAGAGGGTGACTGAAATACCTTTCTGGGGGCCTGAACCCTTTTGCGGAATCAGCCCCAATGTAATATTGGAAGAAATAAGTAAAGCCGAGAAAAAGAGAAGATCTGACCATTGGAAGGATCTAGTAGTGCTTATACAATCATATACTCTTCTGGGTGACTACAACCTGTTGAGATCAAATGAATGCATAAGTCAAAGTAAAACTGCGCTTAACAGGGATCCTAACGGGACATTGTCGCCTGATTGGCACCTGAAACAGCTCAAAATAGTGGAGGAATGCAGATTTTGTGGAATGGAAGAAGAAACCTCCATCCACGGCAATTCAGAATCCTGGGACAGTCTCTGAGATTTTCCTCTAGAAACTAGGTAGAAATAAGGGGGCATAATGAATGAAATTGGGAAATTTACTAATTCTTTTTAAAAATATCCTGTACATTAACGTAGCTTTAGAAAGATGGTCACAATAATCATAATTATTAAAAATTTAATGAAAATTATTAAAACTAATTGATTGTTTGATACTTCATTTACACGTAAAATTACGAATGTCTAATAATAACCCTTAATATAACACGTATTACCACGCCTTTGACACATACTTTCCAACTGCACAGCACTCCAGAATCCTAGAGCGCAGCACCTAGGAGATTACTGGATAGAAGAGGAACATTTACATTAGTTGAAGCCTGCAGACATCCTAAAATTCCTCCGAAAAATAGGACTTAAGGAACTACTAGTTTCTGAGACTCTCCTCAGAAACTGAGTAGAAGTAAGGGGGCACAATAGATCTTTTAGGTCTCAGTGAATGTCACCCCAATATACATACATACATACATTGCCAGAGTGTCGGCCTTCTCATTGTCCTCTCCATTCCTCGATGCGCCGGCACCCAGGTCAAAATGACTCTGTTTTCCTTGCCTAGTATTGCAAGGGATTGTAGACAGTTATTTACCATCTTAGACTTTATCCTGTTCGAGCTCAGTGCTTTAAGAGCAGCCTGGCTATCTGACACGATTTGAATATTCTTCTTTACAACAGGTTGATTCATCAGCTCTCTTACAGTCAGTTCAATGACGTATACTTCAGCCTTAAAGACGGTAGCGTATCTGCCCAGGTTGGCTGTGATTTCAACTCTGGGTTTCCTGCTAGCTGAAGACCACCGCTCCAGCTTTCCGGTTGTGGATCGGTCAGTGTAAATCACGTAGTCCGTTTCTAGGAAAAATATTTCTTCGCTATCCCGTTGGTCTTTCATGTGAATAAGGACCTCAAAGGGCTTATCCACGTGAAGTTTTGTGACAGAAAGATCCGAGGGCATCCCAAGAATGTGGTGATTTTGTATTTCCCTCATCAATCCTGAGTGATCCCTCAGAGTCTCTTCATTTATTTGCCTCTCCACGGACAGCATTCTATGAACCGCTCTCCTGGCTTCCTTCTCCAAATGAATGTGGAGAGGAGTTAGTTGCAGGAGGGCTTCCATAACTTCGATAATGGCCAGGCATGCTGTTCGCTGCAAGCCTTGCAGCTTTGCTCTAGCTGTTCTTTGCAGACCTTTGGTCCACCAGACTGCTGAGCCATACGTGACCATTGGCTGGACCATTGTTTGGTAAATCCAGTAAATCTGTTTGGGGTTCATACCCCAAGACTTCCCACATACACCTCTGAGATTCCAGAGTGATAATATGGCTTTATTAATAACTCTTTCCACGTGAGTTGTTTATCTAAGATTACACCTATGGGATGAGAGTAAGCTTGCAATAAAATTTTTTACTATCTCTTCACCTAGTTATTCTTATCCGTCTATGGAATTATCTATATGCTATAGGGTTCCTGAGGTACTTTTCTTATATCTAGAATATTGCTAATATAACATCCAAAATAATAAACTTATCTAACAATAAGTCCATTGGCTAAAATAAATCCCACTTTCAGCGCCAAATTCAAAATATTTGTTGATTTGTAAATTTATAAAAGCCTCCATCTGCTGTTTGTGCAAAAATACCAAATCACTTTTGATAATCATATTTAGGAGTTCATCAATTTCTCAAATGTGGTTAAAATCCAATTAAAGAAAGACAAAGTCGAACCATATCGTATACATTTATAAAACAGACACGAAATCGACGAGAAAATGTCTGAACACTGTTCACCATTGAACATACAATACAAAACTAACCAGCTGTCCAAATTTTTTTGCCTCGGATCGCCATATTGGGTCAAGTGATCTGACAGGGTAGTGGCACTCTGAACGCGCGAGGGTGCTGCACCTAGAGAGTGGAACTTTTATTTTGCGAGACAATGTCAAGAAAATGTATAGTGAAAGACTGTAATGTGAGGTGCACCCGGTAAGCTTTATTTTTGGAACTTTAGTTCTTTACGTCAGGTTAGGTTTGAGCGACCGGGGGTCACGACGTTAAAGATCTGACCGTTGCGTTACGTTATGTTACGTTACTTCGTTATGTGCCTTGCTTGAGCGTGTGCTTCCTCCTGAGTCTCTCTCTCGTTTACGAAGCAGCGATTCATATGCTTCGGCCGGGAATCGAACCCGGGCCGCCCGCGTGGAAGGCGAGCATTCTACCACTGAACCACCGATGCTACATTAAAATTCTATGCAAAGCTGATATTCGCAGTGCTGGTGATCTACTTGAATTTGTTCGGATAAATTTTTACCATTATTTCCATAATTTTTTTTGCGCGATTGATCTTTTTTGCCGCCAAAAACTGTAAAATTGCTGGAATCTTCTTTTTCGGCTGTTGGCGAAGTTCACAACCATCACCAAGGTGTTAGAGCTACAGACAATGGAGCTACTGACGGGACTCTCTGTGATCTGAATTGCCTAATAATCTCAAAATTCACAATAGGGTACAAGTATAAATTTTGCTATTGGTGGGAATTGACGCTTTATCAGGTCTCCTAACACCTTGCATGCCTATTTTTTCAAAAAAAAAAATAAACTGTACTTTTAAAACGACTTTAAAAATCATAAAATTTTAAAGTCCGCCAAAACGAGCTTTACGTCATAAAGATGGCTGCCCCATCGTGTGACGTCATTTGTTTAGGTTCTTATTCGTGTATCACGCTCTGAGTTCTTGTGACCTAATTTGTTTCTGAAAGCTTTAAAAATGGATAAAGCCGAAAAAAAACTTTGTATTCCAAGTATTTCATTGTTCCAGTGTGTAAATCAACGTCTATTAAAACTCCAGACAGAATATTTGTTACTTTACCTGGTAGCGCAAGCAAAAATACACTTAAGAGAATGGCATTACTTTTGTTTGTGAAGACCATTTTAATGTAAGTACCTACTTCTATGCTGGTAATTTTTATTCTTAAATAGTTTGAGGTTATGTACCTATATGTATAGGAATCAACCATAAAACATCATTTTCGTACGACCACACATATGTTTGGTATATATTATATAAATAAAAAATAGTTTAAATCGTACTTACGATAATGCTTTACCTCCTCTTCAAGAAAACATTTTTGTATTCTGTGTAAAATTTTTATTTTAAAAATTGCAAAGCGCTTTCGGCGGTTAAGCCATCATCAGTGCCATACTCGTCAGATATGAAACAAGAAACGTAGTCAAATGTCTACAACACATTAACGTCACTACATTAAATTTAAAATTTTTAAAAATTAATTATCCTCCTCTTATTTCCTTTGCATTAAAGCAGCTGTTTGACTTCACAAATTCAAGCAGCATAAATGAGCCTGCTTTGTGCAAGTTATCAGTTTGTGCTTTCACAAAACCTTCGCTAGCCATATCTTTACTCACAAAATATAAAATAATCGTCACTGAACACTGAACTAGTAAATAATATATACTCTTCCAAAAGTTTTAAAATATCCTCGGAAATATCGAATATTTATGTCCACTTTCCACTTTACGTTGACTTTTAGAAATAAAAAAAGCACACACAAACACCTAATGGACTCAAACAAACATATAAATGATATTTTTACGTCGATGAAGCAATTAATAGTTGATTAAAATACAATATAAACACACAACTACACATAACCTCATGCAATACCGGCCATATTGACATAAGTAAACACAAGAGATATGACATCACACGTATCATCGGTAGCGTTCGGAAATCCTCGGGTTGTGGTCGGAAAGTGCATTGAAATTTGTATTTTATTATGAATTTGGGAGTAATTTTCAATGGAAACTGGTTTATTTTCTATTATTAGTAATTTTTGATATCATATTTACTATTATAAATTAATATCCAAGCAAAATATGAAATATGCGTGTACTCTATTCAATTGTGTCACTTTTCTTTGTATGTATGTATTTTCTTTGGCGATGTATTAATTCTCTAAGAATTAATTACTCTCTGCTTGTTTTTATTGCGTGATTCATTGGAAAATACTATAAAACGTTCGTTAGAAAGTGTTTTTTTTTCTAATTAAATAATTCTCTCAGTGTACTATTTAATGATACCGGTGAAAAAAAATGATGTAAGATCTAAAGGTAAAATGTAATGCAATAATAATAATTGGAGAGAATTTAGGTTACGACATACCATTTGTCCGTTCCATTACATATTATTTGAAAGGAAGTAGGTGAGGTATTTTTAATAAATTAATTAACTGAGATAAGTATGATATTTTGATCAAAAACAAATTGGCAAGTACACATTGAAGGTTACACAGGGTGTCTTTGGAGACTCACAGAAACCTGTCTCTGGAGGTAGTACCAAAAATAATCGAGATAAAAATTAATTACACAAGTGGTGGTAATTTTTTGATAATTTTAACTAGATACACAAATCTTTGTTGATATAGAAATCTTACGAGTGGACAAAGTCCACGAGTGGGATTTCTTAATAGCAATAAAGACGAGTGCTAATCTAGTTGAAATTATCTAAGAAAATTATTACCACGAATGTTATTCGGCGTGATTATTTTTTAAATTATTTCGCAAAATGTTAAATAAATATATAAGTATCTTTTTATCCTACACTATGAGAAAGTTGAACTTTAACAGCTTTACGGAGCCGAGAAAGTTACGTTTTCTACGGTTAGCCGAGAAAATACATTTTACGTTTCCGCGCTAGCTGGCGCCCTAATTGAGAAATAAACACCACGACGTCAGTATGAATACTATACTATACCACAAATTATAAAGAGAACAGATACGAAAGCTTGACAGAGAACAGTAAAAAGAGAGAGAGATGGGTGGACATTCCCATTTAAATGCCCATCGTCTTATGTCGACTCCGTTCGGGCTGCTTCGCGAAATTTGTCAACAGGGTTGTCAATTTGCATAATATATCCTTCAATTTACGATCATAGGTCAAATATTTTATAAGCATTTTTTTAAGTGTGATAGTTATACAGATACAAATATTCGATAATTACTTGTTTTAAATCAATTTTATTAACATTAAAATAATCTAATCTAATTCCTCCCGATTGATAGGTCGCGCTTGCGAGTATTCTAAGCATTAACTAATCAAATGTTTCAAGTCAAAGATTAGGGTTAACGTTTGTAATACATTTAAACGGTTCATTATTCTGAAATTTTGACTAGAATTAATCACAGACCTGCGTTTTCACCATTTCTTCCAACGTAATGTCTTAGAAGGACACTAACAATCGATGACGCACACCAAGAAGGGTATTATATGAACTCCAGGTATGGTTGAAATAATACCCTCCTTGGGTGCGTCATCGTTTGTGGCGTATATCCGGGTTTTCGGCATGTTGTTTATATTATTTGCTTTTTTCACATATATCTAACCTTAAATTTGATAAATATAATCATAAGGATCGTATTCATCCAAATTCGAAAAGGCTATGAGATTAATAGTTACCAACTTCTTTTTCTAACTTAAAATACTTGAAAACTTTCAAAATGCTGATGTTTTCCCGTGTAGCTAGGCACATTTTTGCATTATTTAAATCAATATAACAATAAGATTAATTTATGAAATCAAACAATTTTATTTTGTAAAATCTACATTGTAATTAAACATAAAGTGACGCGTTTCGCTAACACAGTAGCTTTTTCAAACAAAAACAGGCCGAATATCTTAACCGAGATCACAGATCTAAAGAAAATGAAGGTACATCAAACTACTACATACTCAAATCTATCATAGAAAACAAGGATGCAGCGTTTGAAAAAGCTACTGTGTTAGCGAAACGCGTCACTTTATGTTTAATTACAATGTAGATTTTACAAAATAAAATTGTTTGATTTCATAACTTACTATGGATCTACATCAAGTAAAAGCCTCATCTACTCAATAAGATTAATATTTATATTTCATAAATAATAATTGACCGTAAATAACAAAGTACAGACCTGACGAGAACTGGCAGTGGGACATTAGAAAAGACACATTGTAGCGACGAAAGGTAGGTCTTCATTCTATTTTGAATGCGTAATTCCTCCCGGTTGATAGGATGTTGATAGATCGCTCTTGCGCGTATTCTAAACATCAACTAATAAAATTTTTTACGTCAAAGATTAGGGTTAACGTTTGTAATAAATTTAAACGGTTCATTATTGTGATATTTTAATTAGAATAATTCACAGACCTGCATTTTTCTCCATTTCTTTCTACGTAATGTGTTAGAAGGACATTAACAATCGATGACGCACACCAAGAAGGGTATTATTTGAACCATAGACTTTGTTTAACCATTGTCCAGCTTCATCTCTCATTCATGAAATAGAATAGTCGGAATTATGACGTCATTAACGTATTTATTAACTAATGTAATGTAATTTCATGTGTTACTTTTGATAGTTCAGTTGTCATATTTTGAAAACAATTCTAAACAAATATATTTTGAGGTTAAGTGTGAAATAACATTCAACTAATATAAGACAAACGTAATGCGTCACCGATTATGACGTAACGGCAAAGGATGGTTGAACAAAGTCTACCTTCAATTAAAAAAGTGTCCTACAGACAAAACTGAGGCACTGTGAACTGTACATTGTAAAGTTATTTTCACGATCTAAGAAACTGACTTGACTTGACTTTTGCTTTAGAATCTTTAGATGTAATAAAACCATAAAACTTTTCGGATTTACCGTGCAGGGCCGCACTATACCTGATGGAAAACATGGAAGATGAAGTATTTATAATATAGTATATTAAAGTATTAGTGGATATTAAGGTTTTCAAAACACGCGCGATTTTTCGTAATAGAGCAAATGTTTTAAGACCAGTTATCCACGAATACTTCACGCTATTTTTTTTATTGGTGCACTTTAAAATTATAAATACTGGTCTATAACCACTACAACAACAAGAAATGGAAATCATAGATGGAAATAAGAGCTAAATGTCAAATGGTTGAATACGTGACGTATATGATGTATACCTTGCGTTGTCATGGAAATGAGAAAAACATAAACTAATTTGTATTAAACGTCAATAAAATTGGCTTAATTCATATAAGCAGTTCTTAGAAAACTAATTTATTTGTCTAATTTTCACTGTAAAATAAAATTACGTCATTATATGACGCTCTTTCACTTTGTCTAGTATCAAATGTCTTCACTGCCACTGGTACAGCCCTTTTTAAAGAAGCTTCAAATTTAGACATATACAGGGTGGTACGTAAGTAATGGACCAAGGTAAAATGGAAGATTCTTGGCCTAAAAATATAACAATTTGACGCAACTTCCCTCAATGAAATATTGATGATAAAAGAGATACAGGGTGGCAAAGTTGTAATGTCAAAAATGTTTTTTCTCAGTAAATTGAAAGATTTTTGATATACAAACGTAAAAAATTTGAAGATAGGGGTTTTAGTGCATGGGAAATCATAAAATGTTATCCATTTTGATTTATTTTCTAGAGGGCGGCACAAAAGCTATGTAATTGGTATAACTTTGCGATTAAATTATTTATCGTTAACGGTATTATTTATTGTTGAACATCAAAACTGCATCATTTTTGCGAAAAAAGGTATACCTTTCATAAGTCTCAAAAGTTACTGAATTTCGAGTTATTCGCATTTTTAAATTTTTAATTTTCATTCCATTTATTAGCACAAAAAAGATAATATTAGTAGGCGCTGATGTCAGCAAATTTATTATCAGCCATGATATAAGCAAGAACATTAATAATTCGTGATTATTTTGCCATAACTCTCCTCAAGGATGTTGCTTTGAGGTAACAGCCCTCCGCCTTCGGAGTCGGGTTGTTAACTTAACAATACGCTTTCGAAATCTATGACAATATTATTGCAAATTATCAATGTTCTTGCTATATTATAGCTGATAATAAATTTTCTGACATCAGCGCCTATTAACATTATTATTTTTGTGCTAATAAATGGAATGAAAATTGTGAAGGGGGTTTAAAAATGCGAATAACTCGAAAACCAGTAACTTTTCATACTAACGATAGGTATACCTTTTTGTCGCAAAAATGATGCAGTGTTAATATTCTCCAATCAATAGAGATATACCGTTAACGATAAATAAGTTAATCGCACAGTTACACCAACAACATAGCTTTTGCGGCACCCTCTAGAAAATACATAAAAATTGATAACATTTTATGATTTCCCAGGCCCTAAAACCCCTATCTTCAAATTTTTACGTTTGTATATCCAAAATCTTCCAATTTACTGATAAAAAACATTTTGACATTACAACTTTGCCACCCTGTATCTTTCTTATCTTCGATATTTTATTGAAGGAAGGTGAAGAATCTTCCATTCCACTTTGGACCATTACTTACGGACCACCCTGTATACTTATTAATCAAATCAAAAGATTCCAAAAAATTGCGTTGACTTGAACAGTTCTTAGAAGACCATACGTAAAATAGAAAAAGTACCCATCTGGACACAATATGTTCACGTTCAGTCTACTACCACCTTCACAAGCGTCTCATTGAAAACCACATAAAACTTGAGTCGACAAATCCAAAAGCCTTCATTAACTCAATTTAATTGAAAAAAAATTATATATATACATATATATCTATATATAAAATTACCAGCGTCATCTAGAGGTATAAGTTGGTACGAGAATTCTAATATATATATAAAATACATTCGAGATTCTCTCACAGTGGTAAAACGTGAACCGCAGCATCTATACGCTAGCTCGAGAGACGAAAAAAAAAGTTATACCAACGAGTTCGCATTCTGAAATTTCGTGAGTGTAATTTTCTTCATCAGTCCATCAGGAAATCAGGAAGCTCCGGTATCGACAAGTGGTTGTTTGTGATTATTTTTTTCATTTTGTCCGGGAAAGAAAAGAAGATTTTTTTTGGTTTTTTTTTCTGGTAGGAGGAAAGCGTTTTTCGTTTAACAGATTTTACAAGTGAGTTTTTTTTTTTTATCTTTTTTGCATTCATATTGTTCTAAAAACATTTCCTTTTTAAATATTTTGTGTCAAAAACTTAACCGCAATTTATGATTAATTAAAAGCACACTGTATACATAAATACTAGCTTTAACGATTGTTCGCGTGTTCTTTGATATTTTTTTGTGAAATTTTTCATTCGGTTGCATCAGAAAAATTCTTCTCGATTGTACAATAACTTTCCAAGTTTTTATATCCTTAAAAAATGCGGAAAATAAAATTTTTGATTCTCGATTAAAACCAGGATAATAGTTTTTTTTAGAAAAAGTGAAATTTATTATCTATGTGGGTATACTTGAGGCAAAGTTAGAATATTTATTTATATCTTATGGGTGACCCACTGACCATTATTTTATAACGAACATGTTTTAAAATATTGTTCAATTTATTTATTTATTTATTACTTTATGATGACGTGTTTATGGAATAATTTTAGAAAAAATTATCAGGCTAATTGTTGATCGGTAGTTGAAAAGCTTTTAAAAAGTAATTTAAAAATTTATCTGGGACAAACTGTAAGATATTCAAACTACAATCTTATTCAACAAATATTAATGAATGAAAGTGTATTTGTATTTTTATATAATTAATTCCAAATAGTATTTCAAAAATTCCAAGAAAATTATACTATTTAAATAATTTTTGTCAAAAACGTTTATTTTTAATGGCTCATTTTCAGTTCGCAGCTCTGAATCTTATTAATCTAATCTTATTAATCTAATCTTATTTAGCAGCGAAATGAGTGTATTTTTATTTTTATATAATTAATATAATGTTTTTGGCGAAAAAGGCTCATTATTAAAGTCTCAATTCTACTTTACAGCTCTGCATCTCATGAATCTAATCTCAATTAACGACTATATAAATGAGTGAAGGTCTATCAACATTATTTATAATTAATTTTCAATATTATTTTCAAAATTCAAAAGAAATTACAATTTTAGAATATTTATTGCCAAGAAGTTTAATTTTGAAGCTCGCATTTCCACTTCACAGCTCTGAAACTCATGTATCTAATCTTATTTAGCCACTATATGAATGAATGAAAGTCTATCAACATTATTAATAATAAATTTTTAATATTATTTCCTCATTAATCTAATCTCATTCATCAGCGAAATGAGTGAATAAAGTGTAGGTATTTATATTTTTATATAATTAACTTAATAATTTCTGTCGAGAAGGCTCATTATTAATGTCTAATTTCCACTTTACAGCTCTGTATCTCATGAATATAATCTTACTTAATAGCTATATGAATGAGTGAAAGTATTATTTATAATTAATTCTTAATATTATTTCCAAACTTCAAAAGAAATCGCAAATTTTAAAATATATTTTGCCAAAAAGGTTCATTTTGAAGCTCGCATTTTCACGTTACAGACCTGTATCTCATGAATATCTTATAAAGTGAATTATCGAATGAAAGTGTATTTATATTTTTATACACCTAATTAATTCGGGATGGTGTTTTCAAAATTCAAAATAAATCACATGAAAATAATTTTTGTCAAAAACGTTCATTTTTAAGGGCTCATTTTCCCTTCACAGCTCTGAAACTCATGTGACTAATCTTATTATAGCAACTATATGAATGAATGAAAGTGTATCAAAATTATTTATAATTAATTTTAAATATTATTTTCATAATTCAAGAGAAATTACAATTTGAAAAAAATTCTTGTCAAAAAGGTTTATTTTCATACTCGCAATTTCTCTTTACAGCTCTATATCTCATGAATATAATCTTATTTAGCAGCTATATGAGCCAATAAAAGAGTATTTATATTTTAACATATATAACTTAATTATTTTTGTCGAAAAGGCTCATTATTAAAATCTCAATTCTATTTTACAGCTCTGTATCTCATGAATCTAATCTTACTTAGCAGCCATATAAATGGATTAGAGTCTATCAACATTATTTATAATTAATTTCAAATATTATTTTCAAAATTCAACAGAAATTACGATTTTAAAATATTAGTTGTCATAAGGTTAATTTTCAAACTCTAATCTTATCTATCAGCTATATAAGTCAATGGAAGATTATTTACATTTTAACATAATTAATTTAATAAATTTCGTCGAAAAGGATCATTATATATATAAAGTATCATTTCCACTTTACAGCTCTGTATCTCATGAATCTAATTTCACCTAACGACTATATCTATCAACAATATTTATAATTAATTTTTAATATTATTTTGAAAATTAAACAGAAATCATAATTTTAAAATATTTCTATTTTTATATAATTAATTCAGGATGGAATTTTCAAAATTCAAAAGAAATTTTTGTTAAAAAGGTTGATTTTTAGGGTTCCTTTTTCTCTTTACAACTCAGCATCTCATTTACCTAATCTTTTGTG
Organism: Galerucella pusilla; assembly: GCA_910591695.1. Classification (NCBI taxonomy): domain Eukaryota; kingdom Metazoa; phylum Arthropoda; class Insecta; order Coleoptera; family Chrysomelidae; genus Galerucella; species Galerucella pusilla. The sequence continues at coordinate 372,945 of CAJUYI010000020.1, read as the reverse complement.
GTTACTATATGAGTTTTCTTCCATCATTTATTTTGTAGAACGTTTTCAAACTTCACTTTTTAAAATGTTTTCCCGATCTCCCAAGTTTTTGGTACTTCCTGTATAATGTTATTGTACCTATTGGTTTCCGCCTGACTTCAGATACAATCTGTATTGCTTTCGAGGGAAAAAAGTAACTCTTGAAACCTTTCTCGTCCAGATTCAATTTTATATAAATTCGCTAAAACTGGTTTGCCCTCTAACGTAACATTAAAAGCTTTTGTTTTCTATGGAATTATACAGTTGTTAAGAAATAATACCGGACAATTATTATTTATAGTTAACAATAGAATAATATTATAAAATGTCGGTCTATACTAATATTAACGATGATTAATAGAAAAAGGTCATTCAGAGAGGAGAAAAATCAGAGTATTTCATCGTTCCTCATGCGATTTTCACAGTCTACCCGAGTTTCACACTATATTTTTTAAACAGCGATTATTAATAAATATTGCTGCTAGATTCTTTAACTAGCTGTCAAAATTACAATAGGGGAACAGCGAGTAAAATAAGTTCGTCAAAATATATCATTATATTTTTGGTGAAGCTCTAAAAAGAAACCAGTGCATCTAGAAACAAGAAGCGAAAACCAAAATTAAGAAAAAAGTTGGTTATTGATAAAAATGGATATATCTAACGAAACCGGAGACGAAATTATTCCACAGGGTAATTTATAATTAATCTTATACCACAACTATTTAATTTAACCCCGTGTAATGACTAATACTATATATATTTAACAAAATAATGACTGTGGAAAAGAATATTTGATAAATTATCCAGAGTTAACCCAAATTCCATGGAAATTGGAGTAAAAACAAAAAAATTATGAGACCATACATACAGGGTAGCGAGAAAGTCTGGCACCAAGTCCTTTTTCTTTGAAAATAATAAACATATAATTATCAAATTTTAGGGTTATGAACAGTATTTTATTCTTCGTATTCAGGAGGAACTGACAAAAAAAAGAAGAATACAATACCGTTTATAGCCCCAAAATTTGATAATTATTATGTTTATTATTTTCAAAGAAAAGGGACTTGGTGCCAGACTTTCTCGCTACCCTGTATATTTTCTCCAGGTATTTGCGTTATTCAACTTTTAAGTGTGTCCTTACACCTTAACAGGTGTGGTAAGAGGTTGATTAAATAGGGATTACTCGGCACTACAGGGTGATCATTCGAATTCCGACACATTTCTTGAGCGCATAACTTGGAAACCGATTAAGATATCGAGAGGCGGTTTTGATTGAACGGCTTCAGGAATTAAGAAATTTTTTTTCAAGCTGTTTCCAATTTTGTATTTTTTCCCTAGACTCCAGGAAAAAACTTGGGTTTTTTGGAGATCAATAACTTAGACATTTTAAATTGAAAACCTTGTATGTTTTTGTACCTTCGGATAGGCTGAAGCTTCTACTTTTCAAAAATATATGGTTTTATAGCAATTTAAGGAGTTCTTAAGGAGCAGATTATCTTTAAAAGATAGACTGCAATTCGTTGACGACAGTAATTCCGTACAGTTTTGTCACCGCATAATTTCTAAACTAGTCATAGTCATGACATCGAGAAGCTAAACGGCTTCAGGAATTGGGACTTTTTTTCACGCTGTTTCCAATTTAGTATACTTTCCCTAGACTCCAGAAAAAAACTTTTTTGGACATCATTATATGGATTAAGTTATTGTTGTTGAAAACAGGTCAAACATAACAATTTATTAAAAACAAAATACAAAAAATAAGTACAAAATTATATGTAGGTATGTGCTCAATTAACCTACATAAATTCTTTAATACAAAAGTTGTAGAATATTCCCACCATTCATGCCAATACATTTATGCAAGCGTAGTTGAAGATTTAAAAAAGAGTTTCTCAACATTTGTGGTTGAATATTATATTTTCTATTAGGTTTCTTATGTTTTCTCATGTTTAGCTTCTCGAAGTCATGACTAGTTCAGAGGTTATGCGCTGACAAAAATGTACGGAATTACTGTAGTCAACGAATTGCAGTCTATCTTTTAAAGATAATCTGCTCCTTAAGAACACCTTGAATTTCCATAAAACCATATATTTTTGAAAAGTAGAAGCTTCAGCCTATCCGACGGTACAAAAACACACAGGGTTTTCCATTTAAAATGTCTAGGTTATTGATCTCCAAAAAACCCAAGTTTTTTCCTGGAGTCTAGGGAAAAAATACAAAATTAGCAACAGCTCGATATTTCAATCAGTTTCCAAGTTATGGGCTCATAAAATGTGTCGGAATTCAAATGATCACCCTGTATATCTATTACACGCCGATTCTCAACCCTCCATTGTAAATTATTTCGAATGCCAGTCAGAAATTGATTATTTTTAACAAAAGTTATTATGTTGTTTCTACTTTTGCCAATTAAATTTAAATAATATCCACATATTCTTTAGAATAACATGAAATTGCAACAAAATGCATTTTTTTCCACTACTAGCTTTGAAGTTGACAATGATTGCTTCTTCTAGCCAACTGAGGAGTTGAATTCCTCTATTAGTGGTTAATAATTTTCTATTATTAACCTAGGTCAATAATGGACAAATTCAAATATTTTGAGAATTCAGGGATAGTTGTGCAACATAATTTTGTATACCCAGGAGATTGTCTTTAACATATTTGCCGCTTGAAATTACCTATCAAGGTAAAATTATTTGAATAAAAATGCCATTAGTTTAAAATTCGCGCTCAACCAAAAATGACTGATGACATAACGAGTACGTTCATAATATATCGAAAACTGACAGTGTACTTGTCAGTCAGACGACGGAGTGGTGCGTATGTGAATTATTTTCAATTTTTGTCTTGTACTGGAAAAAATGGTCTACAGTGCTATTAAAAAGTCCCCTCCCCCCCTCGTATCTTTTGAACGGCTACACTTACATTAATAAAATTTGGAGGGTGAAAATAAAGTGTTGTAATCTTCTCTACGAATGGTAACAGGTGACGTAATAGTAATAGATGACGTCACATTTTGACGGATAAATTAAATAAATACCAAAATTATCGAAATTATTTTTTTAAATTTAATTAATCAAATATCAACAATGGATTCTTATAGCAAGTGTTCGAAATGTGCTCCGTCTACTTCCTGACAGTAATACATCATACCTATTAGTAAACTCTTGTCCTACTCGTTCGAATGTGTCAGCTGAAATTGCATTGCATTCTTCAATAATTTTTTCTTTCAAAACGCCAATGCCATCTGGTGCAGTAGTATAAGCCTTGGATTCCAAGTACCCCCATAGAAAAAAATCTAATGGTGTCAGATCTGGTGACCGAGGTGGCCATTCTATAGGACCTCGCCGGCCGATCCATCTACCTCGATATTCTTCATTCAGGTAACGTCTTACTGCACCATAATAATGTGCAGGAGCACCATCTTGTTGAAATGTTATTTCCAGATGGCCGAATTCATCTGGATCATCTTCCAGAATTTCAAGAATTAACGGCTCAATTGCATTTTGTAACATCTCCAGATACACTTCACCGCTTAAATTTGAATTTAGGAAGACAGGACCAACTATGTGGTTTCCCAAAATACCTGCCAAACATTGACTTTTTCTGGAAATTGGGTATGTTGTTCACGAGAGGTGTGAGGATTTGTGTCACTCCCAATACCTTACATTTTTTGTATTCACATTTCCATTGAGGCAAAAAGTACTTTCGTTACTAAAACAAATTGTTTTTGTGTAATGAGGGTTTTGACCAATTTTATTTGTCATACATTCACAGAATTCGAGTCTTCTGTCGGGGTCGTCATCCGAAAGGTGGTGCACCATTTTTAACTTGTATGGATGAAATTTACTTTTAGCCAACACTCTCTGTACTGTACTTTTACTTACTTCACAGATAGACGCAACTTTAGTTGAAGTGGAAGTAGGGATTACTACCATTTCAGCAACTATATCAATTTTTTTATCATCACTAAATGTTGGTCGACAAGATCGTTGGGCATCTTGAACACTACCTGTTGCTTCAAACTTCTGAAGAAGCTCCCTTAAATAAGTTCTCGAGATAGGGCGATCTGGGTATCTCTCATTAAATAAACGTTCCGCTTCGTGGGGATTCTTTCTAGATTCACCAATTATTAAGATAGCAGCTACTTAGTTGGCTTGAGTACCTACCATTTTGCCTATGTAAACTCGTAAACGTCTCGTTTAACAATAATAAAATTAAATATTTAAGCTATTTAGAAAAACTTTGCAAATCAACAAATACTATTAAATTAAAAACGTCAATTTTTTTGACAACTAACGAGAGGCAGACTGAAAAATCTTCAATATTTAAATGTGAAATAATAATTTTAGTATTTATTCAATTTATCCGTCAAAATTAGTTTAAACCCAAACAAAATTAATATGGCTATGTAGCAAATGTCAATGCCTTTCAAACGAGATATCACTTGCCATAAGGTTCTATTTAAAATTATTGGCCAGAGTGGCACTGTGACGTCATCTATTACTATTACGTCACCTGTTACCATTCGTAGAGAAGTTTACAATACTTTATTTTCACCCTTCAAATTTTATTACTGTAAGTGTAGCCGTTCAAAAGATACGAGGGGGGAAGGGGACTTTTGAATAGCACTGTATACACCATGGTTTTGGAGACCTTTATAAAACACGCAACTTATTCCGCACGGGGCAAAGCCACTCGCGAAATAATTTTGGTGCTCGGTCAATAGCAATAGTCTTCACCACCTTGGTGTATAATATACTATTATTTTGACACTAGATACTTTATTTGCACTTACTGATGCTCATATTTGGTTAAGCGAGTCTGTTGTAGGTCCTCCACCCTTTGTGAATCGCACTATTTCAGACCTCTTAAAGGTCTTAAACTTGAGTACCTAGATAGAAATTCTTGTTTCAGTCCAACTAGTAGGTAATATTTTTCGAAGAATGAAAGAATCCTGGTAAATTTTTCCAGAAGTCTGAAACCCTTCTTGAATTGTGGAAAAATTTCGAGAAATACCAATTGTAGCTCCTGGTCCTGTAGTGATCTCTATTGCTGAAGATCTTGCTGTTTCTTTACAAGCATTTACGCACCAGAGGTAGTTTGTTGAGTCTCCTCATAAAAGCAAATTTTTTTTGGACCATTCGTTTCACAAAATATATTTTTTTGCACAGTGTTTGTTTGGGAATATTTAAAAAGATGCGAATGTTAGCTCCTGGCCAAGGTGCTTCTTCACCATCATCGCGGAATTACTAAAAATTTACACCTGAGACAATCTGTTGGGTCTCCTCATTGAAGAAAGCTAAGCAGGTTCAGTGTTCAGTTCCTTCACAAAATAGTATATTATGATACAAGTGTATAAGCAAGCCTTTTAAGCACGCACGACGAGTTTGGAAGCACGAGGCAAAGCCGAGTGCCTTTTAACGGAGTAGTGCTTAAAAGGCGCTTATACACGTGTATCATACGCTATTTTTTATTATACCTGCACCGCAGTCTGAAAAATACTAAGATTATGATTTTATAAAAACGAAATTGAAATTCCTTTTTCATAATAATTATGGCATTATCCTTTTTTTAAAGTTTCCTTGGCAACATCATTAACCCCAGAAACGCAAAGTCTAAATGTCATGACTTTAATTATTGATCTGACATGAGTACTTTGTTATGTCAAATAGAACAATAATTTGCATGTGAAATGTGTGTTGATGAATGAAATGATCGAAAATGAGGATAGGTCATCTGTGTTAGCCGAACAAGCTGAAGGGAGGTTAATCCCCGAGAAATCCAAGGAAGCATATCTAAAGGAATACGAAAAATTTACGAAATGGATGATCACAACCAACCAGACGGTGATCGATGAAACGTTAATGCTTGCGTATATGAACAAAATGGTAGGTAGCAATTTATTATTGAAAATATCAATCATTTAACGAAGTTTCATTATAGTCAAGTCTTTACAAGTCGTCATCATTGTGGTGCATTCACTCCAAACTGACGATGCTGCGAATCAAACACTGTTCACCCCGTTCACCCCGTGGCTTCTTTTCATAAACTACATGCTTTTATGAAAAGCACAAACAAAGTACATGAGCCTAAAAAGTCTTGGGTGTTTACAGAGGAGGAACTACGCAAATTTTTCGTAACAGCTTCTGACGATACCTTTTTATTTTTGAAGGTTTGTACTGAATTGACAGTTTTCACAAAATGTTGACAGTATAATATTTTTTATTGTTACCAAGGTGACTTTATAGAGCACATGTGCTTTAATCGGCCTTTTAAGCACGCTTTTGCGTGTTTTTATCAGCGAATATGATGCAGGTATAATAAAAAATCTTTAGTGTTAGATGAAGTTGCACATTGCAGTCACTAGTTTATTTAAGAGATATTAGTAAATTTTGCCATGTCTAAAAACCTTTTCGCAGCCTGGGTGTTGTTCGGGCAAACTTAAAGATATGATAACCCCTTGATGATGTATCTTTCTCTGTTGTTAGAGAGTGTGATTCTTTTTTGGCCAATATTGAGACCAATCTGTCCAGAAAAGATATTTTTTGTTGAATGAAGTCATCTAGCCGGTACTGACGAAAACGTTTTTTCTCTTACATTTTTAAATAAACATTTCTTTTTAAGTTGAAAATGTCGAAAGAATCTTGTGATTTATAAAATTGCAGAAATTTCCGCTTTGTAGATTAAATCTTGTTACTTGTTATTCATGCACATACCTGGGGCGTGATAAATGTTTTGTTGCCGACTGTAGATCAAACATTTGATAAATGTTTGCTTGTCTTTGTGCTTTAATCGAGAACGAAAACTTTCTCAAATATCTTTTTTTCGATTTTTATCAAAATCGAATGGAATGTACTCTCTAAATGTTTATATGTACGAGGGGAAGCGGAAAATTACCCTTTTTGCAACTATATCTTATTTTTTTAAATTACGCAATTTTCAATGTTATTGTTAGTTGCGCTACAATTAGCAGCTCTCTCTTTACTTTTCGTCCAAAATACTTATTAACTTTTCCTATAAAATTGTTATATTCTTATTTTTTTACCAAAATAATGAATCAACAATCTTATTTGTAAAATGCGTTATTTAGTTGCAAATCATTTTGTTATGTCACAAATAACAATATGATGTAGACGATGATGAATTCAATGGCATATTTAGCGAATAAGTTGAAAGAAAAAATTCTAAAAATAGATGGCACAAGTGTTTGTGAAAATTCTTGGTTAATCTAAGATTGTTGATGGTATTGTCAAAGGCGTGGTAATAAATGTTATATTAAGGGTTATTATTAGACATTCGTAATTTTACGTGTAAATGAAGTATCAAACAATCATTTAGCTCTAATAATTTTTATTACATTTTTAATAATTATGATTATTGTGACCATCTTTCTAAAGCTACGTTAATTTACAGGATATTTTTCAAAAGGATTAGTAAATTTCCCAATTTTATCGATTATGCCCTCTTACTTCTACCTAGTTCCTAGAGGAAAATCTCAGACATTGCCGTGGATGGAGGTTTCCTCCTCCTTACCACATAATCTACATCCTTATTCCGCTATTATTTTGATCTTTTTCAGGTGCCCATTCAGACGACAATGTCTCGTTAGGATTCCTGTTAAAACTATTAGCGCAGTTTTACTTTGACTTATGCATTGATTTGATCTCAACAGGTTGTAGTCACCAGAAGAATATTTGATTGTCTAAGACCAAATAGATCTTTTCAATGATCAGATCCTCTCTTTTCTTGGCTTTAATTATTTCTTCCAATATTACATTGGAGCTGATTCCGCAAAAAGGTTCCGGCCCACAAAAGGGTGTTTCCGTCTCCCCCTTTGCTAGTTCAACTGCTATTTCATTTCCTTCTATTCCAGTGTGTCCTGGGATCCACAGCAAGGTATATTGTTCTCGCTTAGTTCATTGAGCTTGCCTAGGCATTCCCATTCCCCATTTGGTATCAAGTGAGATAATAATGAAAATTCCACACTTTTGATTTTTAACCAATCAGAACGTGTATTTCTGTCAGATCACCATAGCAACGGATGAATTTTATCGGGGGTAATACCACAAGAGCTCAGATTTAGCCGGATATTTTTTGTGGTTGTTTTCGAATACTTACTTTCATTGGCAATTTAACTCGAGCTACGCTCTCGTGATTTTGCCAGAACAGATCGAGTTAAATTGCCAATGAAAGTAAGCATGAGAAAACCACCGGAAAAAATATCCTGCTAAATCTGAGCTCGCGTGGTATTTGGTAAGACAATCCCATGAATAAAAAACTCAATTTAATTAAACTAAATTAAATTAAATTGATTCCATATGGAGGAATGAGTTTTCTTGGTATTATCTGGAGTTGATTTTTCAATCTCCCTTACTATTTCTGCCTTGCAAATATTTCCAAATCTCGACATACTTTTTGGAATTGTTATATGCTGTTTAATTCATTCTGTTTTTGACATTTATAATTGTCAAATTGACGTGCATTGCTTGGTAAACAGACCTAAATGCTAGGGTTGCTACGGTAACGTAATTTATCCGATATTTTTATCCACTTGCAAACTCTCTTCCTTCCTATTTAGCCGACAGCAAACTACGATTTTTGTATTCACAAATGGGAATTATTATACATGAATGGGATTGTCGGAAATTTTTTCCTGGGTGCTTATTCTCAACCAAGAGATGTGAGCGTTCCTACGAGAAAATCCGCCATTGTTCCATTGAAATTTCATACGCCGTATTCTCGCCGATTCCCTTCCTATGAAATTTTGGTAGAAGGGGAGCAATTTTGTTCTCCTGCTTTGAAGCACACGAATCTAATATTTTCATGCGAATCGCATGCGCATAACGTATTTTACATTGATATGTCATTGATATGTCATGAATTAAAGTAAAGAAAGTAAACCGGCCCGTTTGCAAATCTTCATGATCCTTCATAAACTGCACTAATACATCATTTTGCGCAGAACTGATTATTGAAGGTTTTCGGTCCATTTTTATTTTATATTATATCTATGATTTGGAAATTTTTGTCACTAAGATTAAAATATAAAATGACATTTTGACATGACATATTACGTTTTCTTGTTACTCTTAAACTACTATTTGAGCAAATGGTCTACCACATACACTTCAATTCATTGATAACATACGGCAACAATGTCCAAGAATTTCGCATGGCTCAGAATACGGTTCGAAATTTCAAGAGAGCAAGGAACGTTCCTACTCGTGTGATAGAATACTCACTTCTCTCAACTATGTTCTATCGATGAGAATAGGCGTCCTGGGGTGTGATTTTCGAGTTAAAACGAATATTATGCGTGTACGGTTATTTCCACATGAATTTTTTCGTATACGGTGCTAAATGTGTATTTTTCAACACCATTCGAATAAACGTTCGTACACGAAGAATTTTGCAGCCGACAACACCGCATAATCGTATGGTCTTGTCACTTGTGACATTTGAGAAGCAAAGAATATACCTTATCTACAACTGTATTAAGTGTAGTGAGCCCAAACTGGCTTTTGATATTATTTATTTAGAATTTTTCCTTTATTATTGTTTGTTGTTAAAAAATGGGAGATTCAAGTTCCAGTGCTGCTCTTGATAAAAAATGTGACAATATTTCTGAATATTCCTCGAAAGGTTCAATAAATGGGTTAAATTTAAAGATCCTGGGAGGTCTATCTGCTAACTCTTCCGCTTCTTCTATAGCGTTAATGAAGTTTAAATGAATTAAATCATCAAAAACTGCCATATTATAACTGATTATAGGGTCAATTCTATAAGAAGTGGTTAAAAATTAACGGTACGCCGCTATATTTGACAAAGCTTCAGCTATTATAAATGTTTCAATCTATACCTAGTCAAGATTATAATTCGAATTTCAACATGTATTCCTTTAATACTTTAAAGCTTAATATGCATACAGACTTGCAAAAATGGGTTAGCAGATTGTCTTATTTTTAACTGTGCGTTAATATTTAACATTTGCTTATAGAATTGCTCCTTATATCATTTATTATTCAAATTAATGACATACCAAACACAAATATTTTCAATCTAGGTTATGTAAATTTACACTTTCCGTACACGAAAACATTTATTCGAATGGAATGAACCCACTCGAAGCAAGCCATACGAAAGTGTTCGTATACGATTACCGTTTGAGTATGTCGAAAATTAGGTTATTTAAATCTCATACGAAAATGGCCATTTTTCGTATACGATTTACTCCCGAATGGTTTCGAAAATCGCACCCCAGGTGTGTACCCAACAGCGAATTATACTGGAAATTTTTTTGACGTTTATAATGACAGAATATTTTTTTTGACAATCTAATTTTTATTTGTTTACATAATAATTTTGATTAATTTCAACAAAAAGCTTAAATGTTTTCTAAATTCATGGACCATTATGATTGATGTTTATATTAAAAACGCAATTATTGTATACTATGGCAGGTTGATTCGAAGATGCTTGCTCTTGATTCAGAGATTCTTGGACTGTCTTTGCAGAAGTTGAAGCAGACCTCATTGCGTCAATTATATCCTGATGATGGCCCGAGTCAATTTGCAGATATGGTTTTATGGAGTGATTGCTACCATGTCCTGTTATTTTAATTAATTGCTATTCTCCAATTCCCGTTTTGGCTAGAGTTGAAACAGCAGTGGCCCTCGCAGAATGATTTGTTATCTTGATCTTGTTGACATCGATTCCAATCACTGATGCCGCCGATTTGAACCAGGAAGATATTGTATTTTGTCCAACCGGGCTGTTCTTGTACCAACCTTTGGAATTTGGGTGCTGCCAGTTTGGATTTCGAGTTAAAAATAAACGATTCGTTTTGATGAGTTGGTCTCGCTTGCTTATTAGTTTTTTGAACAGTCTTACTGGGCATAATTCTTCATCGACTGTATTCGGTACAAGCCACTTACTGTCGGCCATTCTTTTTGAACCGCCTTGAGTGGTCTTGGAGAAAACCGGATTATACTCAATGCGCCCTGTTGGTTTCCCTTGATTGTCGATTTCCTCCACAAAATATTCTATTGTTGCTGCCGCTCATTCATTTCCTCTCCAGGTCAATTCATGAGCAGCAATGTGAAAGAACTTTTTTTGCAATCCTTCCGGAGTGTTTTCGTCCCAAAGCTCAATAATCTTTATCAATTCGTCTGCTGATAGTGCGGATGAACTTGCCTTTCTCTTGGTTGGATCTATTTGTAGCTTCCGACGCTTAGCATTTTTTGCAGCTCTTGCGTTGACAAATTCTCTGTCAGAGAATGGATTAAATTTGCGATTATACCTTTCGAAAAAATATTCCTGCAACTGCTTAGCTGTAGAATTCCATAGAACTTTGATAACACTCTCCTTGTAGTCTTCGTAGAGTTCTTTTTTCGCATGTTGAAGGCATAGTCTTCAAGAATAAGCGCCAGTTCTTCCTCAGGTATATCCGCTCTGTCGAAATCATACGCTTTTTCTGTGCAAAAGTTTATAAACTGCTTCCATACACTTGCCTTCGATTTCCTAGCATTCGCTGGTGTCAACTGCTTAATAATCTGGCGAATATTTTCTTTACTTTCTTGAACGAAGCGAGACATTTTTCTACGTCGTGCTGTATTGACAAATTTATGACAGAAATAATTTCTAGTTTAGAGTTTCACTGAGTTGCCATGGTAACTGAATAATCAAGTTGACAATACCTGTTTTGCTAGAGCTTGATAAAGACGAAAATTGATGTTGGAAACACATTTGGTGTGGAATTTTCTTACCGAATACCACACGAGGTCAAATTAAATCCGGAAATTTTTTGACCTCTAGTGGTATTACTAGTGAATATTTGACAAAAATTTAAAGTATTCAACAAAGAGTATATCTCATTAAGTGTTTGGGTGTTGGGGAAATTTCGTACCAGTATGCAATTACAAAATTTCACCAAAAATATCCAGATGTACCCATTACCCGGTGTGGATTGGAAAAATTAATAAGGAAGTTGGATAAGACAGGATCTGTTCGAAACAAAAAGAAATTGAAAAAGGCGTACGTTGAGGAGGATGATGCAGTTACTGCACTGACTATGCATTCGTTAAGGGAAAATCCCAAGTTGAGTCTACGAAAGAGAGCAGTGGAGGTTGGTTTTTCCAAGAGTCACTTACAGAAAATATTTAAGTAAAAGAAAATTCATCCATGAAAACCGAAATTTATTCATACCTTACAAGACTATGATTATGACACAAGGTTAGACTTTTGTGCGATGATTGGTGAAAAACTTATGCATGACCGATTCTTCCACAATAATATTTTGCTTACTGATGATTGAAGCAACGTTTACAACAAACGGAATCGATTCTTTCCAAAATTGTCGATATTGCTTGTGCTAGTGAAAACCCGAGCTACAGGATTAAATGTAATAGTCAATTTGCTCAAATAGTTAATGTTTATTTAAGTCAGGAGGTATATAGTATAGAGCTGTTTCGGTATCCTTTTTGCATCTTCTGCATGTGAGGTCTCCGTTGTACAGCCCTATTTTGTTTAGGTGCTCCTTTGTGGGAAAGTGTCCCGTAAGTAGCCCCGTAATGGTGCTCATTGAGAGCAGTTCTTTCGCTACTTTTTCTGATGGTTCTTTTATGAATTTCTTCCGATGTATTTGCCTGGTCGTATTCTTCCAGTGTTTATTGTGTTGTTCTTTCAACCACCCTTTTAACCATGACCTCGTTAAGCATCTGGGGATGCCCACAGCAGGTTCGGGTCCGTTCATCAGAGTTGACGATCCTACTCTTGCGAGTTCGTCAGCTTTTTCATTGCCTGCGATTCCTTTATGACCTGGGACCCACTCCAGTGTTACACTGTTCCGAGTCGCCAGTCTTCTAAGCTCTTCGCCTCATTCCCATACTAGCCGAGATGTCACCCTATAGCTCTGAATTGCTTTAAGGGCGGCTTGACTGTCATGGACAACTTCTTAATACCTGAATTAGAAAATGTTTCCTTGGAGCAAAGGCGTGAAATGTACTTTCAACATGATGGATGTTCGTCACATCCGACTTGGATGAATATTTTCCTGGACAATGGATGGGACGTTATGGACCAATATTTTTTCCGCCCCGATCCCCCGATTTAACTATTTTGGACTTTTTTTATGAGGCTATTTAAAACAAAAAGTTTATGCAAATTATTTAAACCATAATATTGAAACGAGCTATCATTGATGCCGTTAACGAAATTTCCCCAGAAATGCTGCGAAAAACTTGCAAAGAATTTAGAAAGAGAATTGAGAGATGTTTAGAAGCTGGGGGAGGATATATTGAATAGATGTTTTTTGTTTACTTAGTGTTTCTTACATTTGTATTGTTATTTTTGATAGTGATTATAGGTAATTCTTGAATAATTAACATTGTTGTCAAATAATCATTAAAGAATGACAATTTGAAAATTATTTATAAAAGTTGACAGTTACTTGGTAGATCGTAAACGTCACTCACTAGATTAATACCTACATTATTTTCGAACTTGGTGCAAAAATTCATATAGTGTTCATAAAACTGACTATAAAATGAGACGGATTTTGAAAAACTTGAATTTTATCCCATTTTATGGGGTTTCAGAACAAGCAAAACTTTTTATCAAGAATAACATAACAATAACATAACTATCGACTTGATGTTCATTATGCTCGATGCCAAAACATACAGTGTGTTCCATTTCAAGTTCTTTCTTTTATTTTCCAGTTATTCAAAATATCAGTATTTTTTAACCACTCTGTAAGGAGAAACTCAAATTTAGCTCTAGGATAATAATCCAGAAAGTATCACCTTACCTTTTATGACGTCTTATTCAGGTATGGAAATACTGAAACATTAATATTTAAAAAAATATATTTTCATCTCAAAACGATTTAAAATATGTAAAGAGAAATATTAGAAATTAGAATTCGAAAAATGAAAGGGCCTAACGATTTTTTGATAGAAGTGACAACGCCGCAATTGAAAAAACCACGTATATATCTATTACTAAATTTTCAGAACGATTGGTCGACGAATTACTATCGTACACCACTGTTTAGCGGCTCGCATTTTATAAAAATAAACATAACTTAAAGAAATCACTCTCTTATTCCAGGAATTAAAAAGCAGATGTTCACAATGCACCATATTTCTCGACGAAGATTATAACTACATCAGCCATTTAATATATTTCACAAATTGTGACAATTTAGTAACTTTATACTACTTGTACAACGTCGCACGTTTCACAGAAAAAATGTGTGAACATCTGTAAGCAACTAATATTTATTTTATTCGTAGATGTTTACCAAACTTTTTTTTAAAGCGATAAAAAATGTTTTTTTTTTTCGTAGCAGTCCAAAAGGATTTCGGAAATTTTTATTCAAGGGCGACATGTTTTTCGAATTTATTCTTTCTAGTGGAAACATAAATTGAATGTCCATGGACGGCGCTCTAAAATGTCAATGTCATCTTAGCAGCGAGTAAAACAAATCAGCTGCCGTATAGGCCCTTGTCCTATACCTCTCCTATATTATACCCCAAATCGGAATTGCACACCTTGCTGGTAAATAATAACCTTACCCTAAATTTTTCAAAAATATCAATTTTTTCTTGCTACAATAATGTTTGAATGTAAAGAACGCCTCAATTATATCGGAAAATAGTAGATACTGGTCACGTAACAAAATCTCGTTGGATGCATGAATCCCGCACCTAATATTCACAAAAACTGGAATCATAAGGTCTATTCTCACGAGCATCACAGACAGTCTTTGACATTTCGGATTTGGCGCAAAGACCCCAAATCGCTCTCCCGAGAACACTTTAGCGTCTTTGCGCCGAATCCGGATTGTCAAAGACTGTCTGTGATGCTTGTGACAACAGACCTTTAGGCAACAAAATGATTGGTCTTTTGAGGAAAACTCAAATGGTCCGGCGTATTTAGATTTATCGGAAAACAGTGTGTTTCCCAGTGCCGCTATTCTAAAATTTGTGGGAATAGAAACTCAGAGGGGAAATGATCAAAAGTGGGCGTGGTTCCCTCAAATTTTAAAAAGCCGTATACTAGAAAAATTTCTATCGAAAAATTAGGGAAATTATCACTCTCTAGGGGAATTTTATTCTATTGGTCATGACTGAGAGAAAAAGCCAAAATAATGTGGAAATATTTAGATTTAACCTCAAAACTTATCGTTGGCTTGTTTTTTGTCAATATAAGGATATTTTATTCTTGGTTTCTGTAGACTTTTTAACTGATTTTCGGTAAATTAATGCATTATGGATGATTTCATCCAACTTTTGCATTGGCATGATACCATGATTGACGATTTTGAGGAGGGTTGGGAAGAAATGAATATTGGAAGAGATGTTCTTCCACAGACAAATCCGTTTCCACTTTCTACTAGAAAATTTATACAAATTTTTAGATTAACAAAACCTCTTGTTAATGATGTTATTGAAATGGTGACACAATATATGGAGGCTCCGACAAGAACATCATCCTTGACCATACAAACTAAGGTAAATATGGTGAAACTTTGTTTTTGCTTTTGGTAGGATCACCTAAGCTCACACTATATAGGGTGTCCCAGTCCCACTATAAAGTAACACATTTTGACGGCTTATTACTCGAGAATGGAAAAACATATCGACATATTTCCTTCGAATTTTTATTGGCATAGTTGCCAAATGTTTACTTTTTCTCGAAAGTGCCGAAAAAAAATGACCATTTTTGAAACTAAATTATCGGTTTATTTTAAATACAACACCCTATATTTTTTAATACCATCTCAAAGCCCCTTTCTTCCCCTTTTCAAACATGTATACATTATCGGCATATACTCAAGTTTTTAGGGAAAGATTTAATTTTTTGTGAAACCATGTCAATAACTTCCAAACGTAAATTATCACATTCTAACAGCTTGGAAACGTTATAACTAAGAAAGGGACTTTCAGATGGTATTAAAAAATATAGGGTGTTGTATTGAAAATAAACCGATAATTTCGTTTCAAAAATGGTCATTTTTTCTTCGGCGCTTCCGGGAAAAAATATACGTTTGGCAACTATGTCAATAAATATTTGAGGGAAATATAAGAAGTTTAGCAAAAACTGCACGTCGATATATTTATCCATTCTCGAGTAATAAACTGTCAAATGTGTTACTTTATAGTGGGACACCCTGTAATACAGTCATACCACCGAATAGATATCTATTCGGTGGTCATACATAACATATTATACAGTGTGTAAAAGCCAAATGGAATAAATTCATTATTTCGGTTACTGTACATATTTATAAAAAGTCCCGAAACACGTCAAATTTAAATTATAACTTGACATTCTTTAACGTGAAAATGCAACCCCTACCTTCAACCCCCTTAGAATGACAGGTACAACCCCCAATTTTTTAAATGGGAAGTATAGGCTTGTGATATATCATTTGAAAGGTCTCTTCATTCTCTATTCAAAAATGTTATTGTTTTTAAATTTAATGCAAAAATTAACATAAAAAAAATTAATATCATGTTGTTACCGAAATTCGCTACAATACAATCAAAAACTAAAATGTAATGCAAAACGTAATAAAATGTAGAACACGAAAAAGAACTATGAATGTTAATGAAGTAGATGTTCAAAATGTTCTCCGCGAACGTCTTGGCAACATCCTAATCTCAAATAAAACTGTCTTCTAACATTATTTAACATATCAGGCGTGATCGACCTAATCGCAAGCGTTATTCGTTCTTTTAAGTCATTTAAATCAGAAGGTTTAGTTTTGTACACATGGCTCTTCACATATCCCCATAAAAAGAAATCTAATAATGTAAGATCAGGTGAACGCGCTGGCCATTCAATCGATCCTCGCCTCCCTATCCACCGATTGGGAAATATTGTATCGAGGTACTGCCGGACATTAAGTTGGTAATATGGTGGTGCTCCATCCTGCTGAAACCATATCGTATTCGCTGGAACTTGAGGATTACCTGGATCAGGATATAAATTTGCCAACGTTGGAATGACATCATTTTGAAGTAGTGCCAAATAATTGTTGCCATTCAAGTTGCCCTCAATAAAAAAGGGACCAATTATATTGTTCCCTACAATCCCTGCCCAAACATTAACCTTTTGAGGGTATTGAGTGTGTTCTTGTCTCATCCAGTGAGGATTTTCCGTGGACCAGTAGCGGCAATTTTGCCGATTAGCATGACCGTTAAGTAAAAAAGTACACTCATCAGAAAACATAACGTCTTCTAATTGGATAATATTGTTATCCAACATGTCCATCATTTGCTCACAAAAAAAAGTTCTCCTATCAAAATCGTCTTCCATGAGCTCCTGAGTAGGTATCATCTTATACGGATGCAATTTATTTTCTTTTAATATGTTTGCTATCGATGTATGGCTAGCATTGAATGTAGTGGATGCCTGTCTACTCGATGTATGTGGGTTTTCCTGAAACTCAAGCAACACATCTAATTTGAGTTCATCACTCAGTGCATTAGCAGCTGCTTTTTTTATCTGCCTTACATGACCAAACTCGCGAAACTGCTTTTCTATTTTACTTATTGTTCCTTGGGATATAGGCGGTAAATTAGGAAATTTCTCATGAAATAGGCGAGTTACTTCCTGTTGTGTTCGGATGTTATCTCCGTAACCAATCATTTGTAAAACTGTTATTTTATGCATTTCCGTTAATCTAACCATTTTTCAGAATTGAATTGAACAAACTTTATACTTAAATTACAACAATGACAACTTAAATAAAACAATTTACTACTGCTTGTTAAAATAGCGTTGCCACGGAAATTCTTTAAAGTTTTTTAATGGTTACCATCTAAAAACCACATTGCTACGGTTTTTGTTCACTTTCTCATTATCAAGACCTAAACGGGAAATAAGTTTTAAGTAATATTGTAATAAGTTCCGAGTATATTTTAGCGAATTTCGGTAACAACATGATATTAATTTTTTTTATGTTAATTTTTGCATTAAATTTAAAAACAATAACATTTTTGAATAGAGAATGAAGAGACCTTTCAAATGATATATCACAAGCCTATACTTCCCATTTAAAAAATTGGGGGTTGTACCTGTCATTCTAAGGGGGTTGAAGGTAGGGGTTGCATTTTCACGTTAAAGAATGTCAAGTTATAATTTAAATTTGACGTGTTTCGGGATTTTTTATAAATATGTACAGTAACCGAAATAATGAATTTATTCCATTTGGCTTTTACACACTGTATGTGTGAATACCACAGTTCTATTTCGCAAAACCAAACACATAACCAAAAATGAGAGCGAAGAAAAAAAGGTTACGTTGAAGTTGACAACATCTTATTTGGTTAAAATTCATGGCAAAAACAGCACAGTTTACTTATACTGTCAAAATTTTGTACGTTTTGATTGGTTAGTACAATTTAGAATAATACAATTGAGAACTTAGACAACACTGTTTCCTTTCTCCCTCGCTCATTTCTATTCCCTGACTTCAAGAATACTGCTTTTTTGAAATCGAGTGAAATTTTGTGTAAAAATTTCAGGGAATTTCAAGAATAGCGATACAGGAGATGAATTGGAAAGCGCGATCATCCAACTTCAATCCTTTAAACTATTGCCTGTGGGGTGACTTAAAAACATCGTTTATAAAACAAAACCTGCCAATTTTTTGGAATTAGGAAATAGAAATGCCACTGGGATTGGGAGGAATTGAGTAGGTAGTTCCTTATTTTCCCGGAAAAGGGAAAGATCTGACAACACTACAGTTCACAATTAGTGGATTCAATTCCATATTCTAGTTTATACGGGAGAATTATGAAGTAACAAAAAGGGAATATCCTTTGGTCTGTTTTTTCCAAGAAGCCGTACCTTCGCAGACACCACCTCAGCCTCCTGGGCTTATTGTGGATCCTCCTAGTGTTCTGACTACAGCCTAATCAGCCAATCCGTTCCCTGTATTAGGTCATACAGGTTCTTTACTGGTTGGTTGTAGAAATCTTCTGAAGTCATTTGGGTTCTGCCATACAGTTTCTACCTCCTGTGGTCCAGCGTCTCACTGTTGCATAGTATATGCAGAGCTGTTTCGGTGTCCTTTTTGCATCTTTTGCATGTAAGGTCTCCGTTATACAGCCCTATTTTGTTCAGGTGCTCCTTTGTGGGAACGTGTCCCGTAGGAAGCCCCGTTATGGTGCGTAGTTTGTTCCTACTCATTGAGAGCAGTTCTTCCTGCTACTTTTTCTGATGGTTCTTTGTTCTTTTAGGAATTTCTTCCCGTGTATTTGCCTGGGCGTATTCTTCCAGTGTTTATTGTGTTGTTTTTTTACCCACCCTTTTAACCATGACCTGACCCATCTGGGAATGCCCACAGCTGGTTCGGGTCCGTTCATCAGGGTTAACGATCCTGTTCTTGCGAGTTCGTCAGTTTTTTTATTGCCAGCGATTCCTTTGTGACCTGGGACCCGCTCCAGTGCTACACTGTTCCGAGTCGCCAGTCTTCTAAGTTCTTCGCCGCATTCCCATACCAGCTGAGATGTTGCCTTAGAGCTCTGAAGTGCTTTAAGGGCAGTTTGACTGTCATTGTGGATCCTGAGTAGAATCAAAGGGTCATAAAATGTTACGCTTACCGCCATATAATTGCCAACTCACCGTCATTGAATAGGTTTGATCAGGAATTTTCAAAACTAATGGATCTCCAATATCTAGTAGGATACTCTTTGGATTCTGGACAGGTTATCCCTCGTCTTGTCTTTGTTCCTCTATTACAGCCATTTTTGTTTGTGTGTTATCTCTTTTCTTATCCGTTCCACAGGAGTTCAATATTTAAAGTCAGATCTGGATAACAGCAGTTTTCATTGCTGTATTTCTGAATGTTCTTTATGGTACATAAAAATTACGTACCTTACAGTGCTAGATTCCTCCACCATGGTGTGATAATATTTAATTATTCCATCTAGAAAGTTTATAATTTCATAGAGTACATTTTTTATTATTTAGCGAATTGGAATTTAAGACAACCTTACTTATTTACGTGTTATATTTAAATTCTAAATGATACGAAAGCTTAACTAGGGTATATTTTCTCAAAAATACCGTAAAATTAAAAATAGAATAGTCAAAAATAGAAACAGGACTGCTATTTAAAGAATGTAAACAAACAACTTGAATTAAATAATAAATATATGGATTGGTATATTTGAAATCGAATAGAAAGTGGAATTTTTGGTCATGAAAAATGTAAAAGCGTTCGTTTGGTGAAACATATTTTTGTGACAAAGACATAAAATTTTTATATAAACTTACCTACCTACCTAATCATGGGAAAAATGGTATTTTTGGAAACTGGTACAGGGTTATTCATTATAAATGTCCCAGCCCTTACCATAGGTGTTATTGCATGAACAAAAAAAAAAATGAAATAAAAGTTCTCTGGTTATAAACTAAGTTTATCATAACGGACGAAGGTGCAGTGGCGTGCGTAGTTTAAAGGATACACAAAAATTATTCGTTTTCTTAAATAAGACATCCTGTATATTATTGAATTTTTGAAAAGATGTTTTACTTGTGATTTAAAAAATATATAACATATCATACCCCGTCTTAGACCGTTCTTAACCCTTGAGTGGTCGGGTTGGGTCTGTGGGACCAGCAGCCATTTCGTTCTCGTACACCACTCTTGTTTTATATCGGAGCGCGTTGCAATTGTCAGTACCTTTTCGTCCGAAGGTCGAGTATTAGTGAACCAAGGCGTGTGCGTTAGTGTCCAATAGTTCGCTAGTTATTTGCATGTTTGGTCTGTCAGACCCCACCCGACCATTTAAGTAACTTTTGTAGCTTCGACAAGTGAATTTGTTTTCCTGTTTTTTTTTTTTATAATATAATTCACATAAAGTAAGTATTTTTATTCATAACCAAAAATGGCTATGCTTAGAACATGTTCGTCCGATGTGCGAAGAATGCATTGAAAATTAATTGAAGTGAGGATTAGGGTTTTTTCTACTAAATGTAAGAAAAGTGCATTTTTGTTAACCTATTTTTCGTATTTTATTAAGAAACGCTTTTTATTTTATTGTTGGATTCAAAATAGCTAAGATGTATTAAAAATGAAATAAAAAAAGATATTTTGCGTATAAAATAGTTTTATTTTATAATATATTCTGCAAAATAAAAACTGGGTCTCACAGACCCCGCCCGACTCTTCAAGTGATTTGCAAGCACCCGATTTCTCAAGGATTAAGATAGTAAAGGATAAATATAGTAAATTAAACTAGTTACTATAAATATGGAAAAGTCAATATTATCAGACAGAAACCAAATTTTTGGACCCATACCTATTTTATGATTTCAATTTAACTGGAGTTATCTATCTGGAAAGGATTCTTCCTGAAGTTGAAAATATTCTTGTAGATAATTTTTTGGACGCTCAACTTCAGAATATGATTTGGATGCAGGATGGGACAGCTCAGCTGTTGAAGAACATTTGAACAATGTATTTCAAGTGTGGATAGGGAATAATGGAACCATATTATGGCCTCCTAACAGTCTGGATCTATCCCCTTTGGACTTATTTTTTGGGGGGTTTTTAAAAGACATAATAAATAATAATAATGACTGTATCAAGTCATTAAAGAACGAATTCCATTAGAAATAAATAATCTAAATGTAAACAATCGAGCCATTTCTGATAGAATTCAGAAATATAATTAGACGTTTTCAATTATGTATTGAAAATAATGGTGGACACTTCGAACAGCTTTTATGAGTTATTATTTATTTATAGTTGTAATATTATCTTTGTTATATTCATTAGAACTTTTTGGAACTTTAGTTCTTTACGCCAGGTTATGTTTGAGCGACCAGGGGTCGCGACGCAAAAGATCTGACCGTTACGCGTTACGTTACGCTGCGTTATGTTACATTGCTTCGTTATGTGCCTTGCTTTTGTGTGCTTGTGCCTCCTTAGTCTCTCTCTCGTTTACGAAGCAGCGATTCATAATAATAAATATGCTCCTACCCGGATTCGAACCCGGGCCGCCCGCGTGCAATGCGAGCATTCTAACCACTGAACCACCAATGCTATATTGAAATTCTATGCAAAGCTGGTATTCGCAGTGCTGGTTATCTACTTGAATTTGTTGGGATACATTTTTACTATTATTTCCATAATTTTTTTTGCGCGATTAAGGGGTCTAGCACATTTACTTTTCGAAATACAGGGTGTTGAAATTTTGAAAACTTGAATGTTTTAATTCGATAACTTTAAAATGGATGGGTAAATTGATTTGACATTTAACAGGTTGTTTTTAAATGTAAAAGGGCATATTTTGAAAGAAATTGTAGTTTGTGCAACTAGTGTGGATATGATGGCCATATCGCACGAGGACGAAGTTTGAGCACGACGCCGTAGGCGGAGTGCTCAATCGTTCAAGTGCGATATGGACAATCCACACGAGTCGAACAGCATATTTTTTCTACGACCCACTTAAGAAAAAATCTAGAAAATAAAAATTTCTATAAACTGTAATATAACTTCAAATTAAACATTTTACAATTCAATTTTATGTTTCCACTTATTTTGTGGTAAACGTACAGTTCTTGAATGTCCAATTTGTATAATGCTACGGTTTCATTTTTTAAATATACGATGCTGTTATTAGTAGATGTTGCCAGTCGGACTCCCTCATGAATTATTTAAAAATAAAACAATAAAAAAAAACTTCATCAGGGGGAATTTAACCCGGGTCTACTGCGTGAGAGTCTGGTATGCTTACTACTCAACCACCAAAGAATATGCAAATCGTTTATCTATAACGTCAGATGTATTAAATAATTTTTGCTTAAAAGGAACTAAAGTTCCTACCGTGTGTCCCGCGACACGTTCTACCTTTTTTATTATTTGTAATTTAAATCAAATGTTGACCAAAACTTTCATTCAAAATCTCAAGAACAGTGTAAGACAGTGGTATGATATGGTATATTTTTGATATCAGAAAAAAACATAATTTAAAAAATTCAATAATATACAGGGTCTTATTTAAAAAAATGAATAATTTGTTATGTCCCCTAAACTAGGCACGCCACTGTACTTTCACATTCAAAAATTTTATTTTTATAGATTTCTAGATCTATAAAACCAGCTTTTTGAATTTACATCTTTCTCATGAACTCTAAAATTTTATCAACCTCGCTTTATTTGTTTTTTTTTGATAAGTGCTCTTTAAAAATAGATTTTCATAATGTTACTGTTAAAAGCATCCGTTACTGTAAAAAGTAATAAATTTATACTGATTTTGTTTTTAAATAGTATTTGTATAAATAGAATATTCTCGAAGCTATAAAAGAAAATGAGCCAACTGTACGAGCATTGCATCCGCGCCAAGCTGTCTACCCTGGTTCGGCCTTGGTCAGACGAGAAATACAACTTGTACTATCTGACTTTTACAGAGTGAGTCGAGTCAAACCATATATCGGCAAATTATAAAATATTGTTTTATTTTTGTTTGATAGTAAGTTTACTGTTTTTATTACATTTAATTATAGTTATTATTATAACCACGTTTAATTCACGATAAATTTAATAAAATTTTACAGTTGGAATCTACTGTATTGTACAAGTCTTCCACGGGATTCTTCATTAAACGTACTGTAATTTTTGGAAGAAATAATTTTCTATGGGGGAAATTAGATTAGCTATTTTGAACTGCGTATTGTTTTTTGAAGTTTTATACACGTTTAGTAAAATGCAGTCTTATCATGCGGGTCAAACGATTCAACAAAGACATGCTCACCGTTTTTGTTTTCTTTTATTGCGTTTAATCATAACTTCCAAATAAAATCCGTAAGATAAATAAGACACACTTATGCAATTTTAACGGGAGAAAAAAGGATATGTATTTGGTTTTTAGCGATTCTAAAAAATCTTTCACCAGCGAAGTTTTTATTTAAATGTCAGTTATGTCACTTTGACAATTCAAAGTGACGATATAAATAATAAGAAGCAATTTTCCGGTATTTTGCATCCCCAAGCAAAAAAAAATGGTACTCAATCTGATAGATTATTTCGAGAATGAATGAAAAAGTGGAAATTTGTCAACCAGTGTGCAGGAAATATCAACCATCATGATTTTCTCCGGGTATATTTGTAATCTCACATGTTGGTAAACTCTATGTCTTCTGATTTGATACATATGGTTAGTGACCTTTGACTTTTGACTGTAGCTGTAATGCATACATGGGCTAGTTTGTGTATTTTGAAGAGGTTTTCTCTCACCGTCATTAGGCCAGGCTCCATAAGTGATAGTTTGTCTCACTATAACAGTGTAGTACATCTAGCTCAGGATTTTTGGCTGCAACCCCAATTTCTCCCTTCCACATTACTTTGTATAATCTCATTTTCGTGTTTGTTTCACAGGAGTTTACTGTATGGCATCAGACGTAGATATTTGACTTCTTGTCTCCATTCAATCTCGCTCCCATCAAATTTAACGGCCATGTGATCAAAGATCTTCATCTTGACCAGTCATAATAGTTTTTTACTCCTATTGTCTCTTTCCCCTTCGAAAACTCACCAACTTTAAAATGCTCATAAACCCAGAGTAAGTATACTCTTTAATATAATATCATCTATTTGTAGGTTCTTCAATATAACCTCTAAAAGTCTATGTTTTGATTAGACAAATTTAGATCATACACTGAAAACTCCTTTAGATGAGTAAGATTCTTGAAAGCATAGATCATATTTCATACTATGTGGGGAAGGAGTGTCTAACGTCTAATAATTTAAAAAAATTCCGTATTTAGGTTTAATTGGAATTATATCAATTATGTTTATTTCTTATTTTATATATGTTATCAATTTCTTTTTATTTTTTCTAATTTCCATATAAATGTACCTGCTTGAAAAAATCCAATGTGTTTGATAGATCTCTATAAAGATAACAAAATTATTTTAACTTTTCAATAATGTAATATTAATTATTATTTCCCAATATTTTGAACAAAAGCATTGTTTACTTTAATTTATTCCCTCAAGTTTACTTCGAAACCACCACTTATGTAGGGTCATAAAATTCGTTCAACAAAAAGCAATTGAAAATCTAAATTAATCTACAAAATATGTTGAATATCGAGTGATTCATACAAAAATGTATCAATTCAAATTAAATTCAGGCTAGCAGCACTTAGGATTTTGCTTATTTTTAATTTTCGACCGATTACAATGATTTTTTTTTGGGATATTGTAGGAAATTCATTGAAATCATCACAAGGATTTTCAATTTTTGTAAAAATAAGTTTGAATATTTATTATAGGTTAGGTTAGGTTTGTGGTGACCTAACCTAACCTATAATAAATATTACCGGATAACATGAAGCAATATTTATGTAACGTAAATTCTAAACACCCTGTGGGGTAAACTGAAAGCTACATATTTTTCCTTGCAATTCACTGTCAGTGTATAGTTTTCTTTAAAATTGTGTATCTTTTGTAAAAAGATTAATATGGAAATGAATAAAAAATAAAATATATCGAGAATTAATTAGTTTTTGTAATCATTTGCGAATGAATATTTTATAGCATTTAGTTTACCCCACAGGGTGTTTATAATTCACGGTACCTACATGAATATTGTTCCAATCCACTCGGTATAATACGTTGTTAATTTATTTTATTTTTACAAAAATTGAAAATGCTTGTTACAATTCCAATTACCTAATTTTTTAAAATGTACCAAAAAAAAAATGGTTTCAATAGATTAAAAATTAAAAGAGTTATTCTAAATCTAAATCTAAATAAGCAACATTGTAATTTTGTCCATAAGTTTCACTCGAATATACTTTTATCTACGATCACCTTTAAAATTAGGCATTTACGAACCAAAAAAAATGTGTGAAATCATACATTATACATACGTTAAAAAGCGTGCGTAAATGAACAATGCTTTTTATATGGGACTTTCATTATAACACCCAAAAGCGTGCGTAAATGACCAACATCAGGCTTAGTGATAAATATTTGTTACTTTAAAAAAAGACAAATTACCCAATTTTATAATTGTCCTCATTTTACTGTAAATATGAATTTAAATAATTAGAATTCGTTGTGTATAGGTAAATTTGTTTATAGAAAACTCATATGTTTTTTAACCCCTTCAGAGCACATTTTTTTATTTTTGCTTCATGTGCTCGTAGATAAAGTTTTGTATGACACTTGTGCGTGATGTACTTTTGCGCACTCGTTGCGAAAAAGGCACTCCATACGCTCGTTCCTTGCATTTTCGCAACTCGTGCGCAAAAGTATAACTTCACGCACTTGTATCATAAATAACTATTTTCAATTTATACTTTTGAAATTGAAACGGTTTTATTGAGTCAGCTTTCCCACTCTCCCTCCCAGTTATTTTAAAAGATAGAGGATACGAATATTGAAATTTTTTGGAACTATAACAGTAATTTGTTATAGAAAAATATTATTATTCTGAACTACTAACTTTAACGGTGGAGTCGTGAACTTGAAGAAAATGATTTTCAGCAGTTTTTCTTATGCGAGTTTGTAATACAGACCATCACATCAAATAAACTGAAACTAATTTTAGATTAAAATTAAATTTAAACTCAGCTGTTCATACAACATAAATTGAAAATTAATAAATCAACCGGACATGCGCACACTCATTCAATCATTTGTCAAAACTTCCAATAGTAATCAAGCTGTCAGATAGCTGAAGTTGAATATTGAAGGTAGACTCCGTTTCAGGTAAGAATAACCCACTTGAAGTTGCACTCGCATGCGCGAACTTGTTGTCAAAACCAGCGACATATTGTAAAATTGACATTCAACTTCAAATTAGTCACCCTTGACTGTGGATAATTTTTCCTTTAGGTATATCAGATAAGATTCTTACAGATAAACTAACTAAACGCCTCAAAATATTCAAAAATCAAAAATATTCGACAGGTGATGACTGCTTGAAACACAATCTCAAATGTCAATAAAAAAATAAGCTGTCGCTTAAACCTTATTTTATTATTTTATTGCATGAACATCTATATTACATTACATGTATTACAAGTTCTCTTAATCAAACACCCGGTACAATCTGTATAAATATTGTTTCTTGGAACCTTGATATATACCTACATGTTTTTTTTGTGATAAAATGTCAATTTCTGCAATGTACGGCCACCTGTAGTGTCAGTTACGTAATTCTAGATATATAAGTAATTTGATATTAGAATGTCAAATTGATTTAATCAGTCAATTGTGGCTAATTAGTTTACAGCCTTGAAACTATACCACAACAAATAAAGCTGTGAGATTATTAGAAATATACGTTTGTATGTGGTAAGTTGATTTTTAGGTTTTGTTGCATAAAAATGTCGAATGTGAGGGTGTATTTTGGGATAATAGGAGTAAAAATTTAATTTTTTCATGTACTTTCTTTACTCTTTTTTAGAATTTGACCATTTTAGGGAGGGGTTTTTCCCTCAGAGTATGAAGGTGGATTATTTTGAAAAAAATAATGACACTTTTCATCAAAAATATCTCAAATGTATAGATATCTATATTTTTTTCTTTGTGGCAAAAAACGTTTGAAAAAATAAATCTTTTTGGTACTCCTGAAAGGGTTAGTTATCGAACATAATATCTTTTTTTTGTTTTTTTTTAAACTTTATTTTCAAAGCATTTTTCATGTCTATTTCTAAATACTTTGTATTTGCAGCTTCACGACCATACCCTGTATATTCAATATATATCCCCCTTTAGCGCTTACGTCACATCTCACATAACAACTAACCCAGCATATTTATTAGTTAATTTCCAAAGCCCCCTTTTGACGTACGCTCACTTCCGTCCTCAAAACGGCTTTGCTGATCTAGTAAGATGCTAATGCCATTTCAACATTTTCATTGCTCATTTTTATGTGTCGTTAATTTACTCCACGTTCGCATATCCTTCGAAGAGGACGAAATTGGTTAATGCAGCAATTTGAGGAACCACGTTTTTGTTGTATATTCAAAGAATTTCTTTGAACCTTTTTCAATGTTTTTGCTGCAATTATACACATTATACACCAAGGTGGTAAGGACTATTATTATTGACCGAGAGGAATAAGGTGCGAGGCTTATAAATGTCAATTTTTCACACTACTAGCCAAATTTAATACAAAAAATAAAAATAATTCACAAACGCACCACGAGAAGCGTTTACCCCGTCGTCTGACTGACAAGTACACTGTCAGTTTTCCATATTATTATGTACGTACTCATTATGTCATCAGTCATTTTTGGTTGAGCGCGAATTTTAAACTAACAACATTTTTATTAAAATACTTTTATCTTGATAGGTAATTTCAAGCAGCAAATATGTTAAAGACAATATCCTGGGTATAAAAAATTATGTTGCACAGGTTTTTGTTGAACTACTTTCTCTGGATTCACAAAATATTTGAATTTGTCCATTATATTGACCTATGTTAATAATAGAAAAAATTATTAACCACTAATAGAGAAAATCAACTTTTCAGTTGGCTAGAAGAAGCAATAATTGTCAACTCCACAGCTAGTAGTGGAAAAAAGTGTTTGTTCGGTTATATTTTACGAGATATTTTAGGCCTCTTAGAATAGCAGATCTAGCAATTTTTCTGAATTTCTCCGTCCTTGGTAACCACAAGAAATTGTCATTTTACAGAAAATTTAATTTTCCCTCGGAAAAATGATTAATGACGATAATTAATGGACACTCGAGAAACCGTGGACAGTATTTAAACAAATGATACTTGGAAAAGCTGGAGGATATATGTGGAAGAAGTAAAGTTCAACAAACATTTAAGAAGGACTAAGTGGTGGGACAAGGAAATACAAACATTAGTAAAAGAAAATTGCATGGAAAAAATACCTTCAAACAAAAACACAAAATGATAAGGAAATATACGGGAAAAGAAACATAGTTAAGGAAGCGGTTAAGAAAGCGAAAAGGAATTCCTGGAAAGAATTTGGAAGAGAGATGTCAAAGATACATGCATCAGTTTTGGACAGCAATAAAAAGATTACGAGGAAGTGAAGGAAAAGATATAAGAGCAATAAAATATGAAAATAACGAATTGGAGACCGAAATAAATCAAATATTAAAGACTTGGAAAGAACACTATGAAAAAACATTTAGTGACAGTTTGAAGAAGAAAACATCAAATATAGTTGAAGAGGAATGGAACGAACATGAATACCATACACTCCAAAGAGAAGATATGATAATGATAATATATACATTTTAAGAAGACTAATTGATAATACAATTGAAGCGGGAGAAGAAATGTATTTAGCATTTATAGACTTGAAGGCAGCTTTTGATACAGTAGAAAGAGAAAAAATTTGGGAGGTATTGGAAGACTCAGAAGTACCGAAAGCTCTAATTAATATAATTAAAAGCACATACGAGACTGTCAAATTAAGAGTACAGATAGGAGGTCGAAGATCGGAAGAGTTTTCGATGAAAAAAGGTATAAAACAAGGTGATAGCTTGAGCCCACTGTTGTTTGCTATTATTATGGACAAAATAGTGAAAGAAATAAAAAGACAAGGAGGAAATCTGGACATGATAATATGGTACAGGTACATGGTACCGGTCAGACTAAGTAACCTACTATACGCAGACGATATCGTACTCATATCAAAATCGAGAAATAAAATGCAGAAACTAATTAACTTACTGGCAAGAGAAATAGAAAAGATGAAAATGACAATAAATACAGAGAAAACCAAAGTAATGATAGTAAATGAAAAACAGGGGAATAATTACGAGGAATTGGAATGTAATCACAAAACATTAGAAAGAGTAACAACCTATAACTACCTAGGAAGTATTTTAACAGAAGATGGAAAAATAGACGCAGATCTTAATAACAGAGCAAATAAATCAACAAGATTATATTATTCCTTAAATCGAACATTACTAAGCCATAAATACATTGATATGGATACAAAGATGGGAATATACAACAAAATTACAGTACCAACTATAACTTATGCCAGTGAGAACTGGGTACTGCAGAAAAAGCATGAAACAAAAATAAATGCAATGGAAATGAAATATTTAAGGAGAATAGCAGGAAAAACGAAATGGGACAAAATAAGGATCGTAGAAATCAGAAGCATAACTAATCAAGACCCAGTAATATCAAATATTAAAAAGAAACAATTATTGAACTGGTTTGGCCACCTAGTAAGAATGAAGCAAGATAGAATAGCGAGAAAAGTAATGGAAATGGGAATATCAAGAAAAAGACAAAGAGGAAGACCCAAGTGGAAATGGATAGACCAGATTGAAGAAATTGGAAAGAACAAAGGAAAGTCATTAGGAGAGATTAAGGCATTAGCCAGGGGCAGAAAAGAATGGAAAACATGGGTTCAGGAAGAACTCCAATCCGACGCCTGAGAAGGCATAAGGATAAGAGAAAGAAAGAAAGAAATTTTCTCCACTTTTAAGTAGATACAAAAATATTTTTTCGGCTATTCTTCAGGCTTTATTGGACAAAAGAACTAGAAAGTTTTGCTAATTTTTTTATCATTGATAACCCAATGAAATTGAAAAATTGCTTTTTTATAGTCTTAACAGAATTTTTTTCCAATTTTCTCTATGACTTTTAAGGGAAGTACAAAAATATTTCTTCGGCCATTCTTTAGGCCTTATAGAACAAAAGAACTAGAAAATTTTGCTAATGTCTCTATCATTGGTGACCCATGAAATTGAAAAATTGTTTTTATAAAAATTTCTTTATATTTATCCATGATTTTTAAAGTAGCTAGAGAAATATTTTTTCGATCATTCCTTAGGCATTATGGAATAGAAGAACTAGAAAATTTTGCAAATTTTTTAATTATTGGAGACCCTATGAAATTGAAAAATTGCTTTTTTATACGCTAAGCTGAAATTTTTCAAATTTTCTCCATGACTTTTAAGGGTGGCTTTATTGAACAGAAGAACTAGGAATCTAACTTTTTTTGACCCTATGAAATTTAAAAATTGATTTTTCTTCACATTAGAAGGAGTCAATAGTGTATTATACACCAAGGTGGTGAAGACTATTATTATTGACTGATCACCAAA
Source organism: Galerucella pusilla (assembly GCA_910591695.1). Taxonomy (NCBI): domain Eukaryota; kingdom Metazoa; phylum Arthropoda; class Insecta; order Coleoptera; family Chrysomelidae; genus Galerucella; species Galerucella pusilla. The sequence goes on along the minus strand of CAJUYI010000020.1, from coordinate 341,828 downwards.
ATTATTTCGCGAGTGGCTTATAAAAAACTTCACCAAATTTAGGACAAAAATTAAAAATAAATAACATTATACACTATTTCAATGCTAAAATATTACTTACCAAAGTAACTTTATTGGGAAACGGTGCATATGAACTTCTTTATTGTCAATATTACAATTTAAATAAACACACAGCAATAAAATACCATTATTCCTATAGTTTATAATCACTAATATTAAGTGCAAAGAATTAACGAAACCAATTATACGACCACTTCCAAAAATTTCACAAAACTTGGGTTATATTTTACGTTGAACACACGCGCAATTGAAGAAAAAACAAATTAAAGCGGTATTGCGTTCACATCACAACACCTTGAGTGTGAAAGTTATACTTTTACACCACAGAGTTTACAAATACACCACGAGAAGAGTTTACTCCGTCGTCTGACTGACAAGTACAATGTCAGCTTTCGATATATTATGAACGTACTCGTTATGTCATCAGTCATTTTTGGTTGAGCGCGAATTTTAAGCTAATGGAATTTATATTTAAGCAATTTGATCTTGTTAAGAAATTTCAAGCAGCAAATATACAGTATGCGAAAACTCTTTCGAGTCCATTCAATTTACACAAGTACGACAAGGAAAATATGAGAAAAACTGCTTGAAAGAGAGAGAAGAATAATTGTGGGCGTATCTAGTTCATCCATTCACCTCTCGATGAACTAGATACGCCCACAATTATTCTTCTCCCTCTTTCATCAGTTTTTCTCATATTTTCCTTGTCGTACTTGTGTAAATTGAATGGACTCGGAAGAGTTTTCACATACTGTATTAAAGGCAATCTCCTTGGTATACAAAATTACGTTGCACAAGTTTTTGTTGAGCTACTACCCTGGATTTTTAAAATATTTGAAAATATTGACCCAAGTTAATAATAGAAAAAATTATTGACCACTAATAGAGAAATTCAACTTCTCACTTGGATAGAAGATGCAATAATAGGGTACAAGCATAAATTTTGCTATTGGTGGGAATTGACGCTTTATCAAGTCTCTTAACACCTTGCATGCCTATTTTTTCAAATAAATATAAACTCTACTTTTAAAACGACTTTAAAAATCATAAAATTTTAAGTCCGCCAAAACGCGCTTTCCGTCATAAAGATGGCTGCCCCATTCGTTGACGTCACTGGATTTGTTTACGTTCTTATTCGTGTAGCACGCTCTGAGTTTTTGTGACGTAATTTGTTTCTAAAAACTTCAAAAATGGATAAAGCCGAAAAAAACTTGGTATTCCAAGTGTTGCAAAAAACACACATAAACACGTCATGTCTCAAACAAACATATAAATGATATTTTCACGTCGATGAAGCAATTAATAGTTAATTAAAATACAATATAAACACAAAATTACACAGAACCTAATGCAATACCGGCCATATTGACAAAAGTAAACAAATTGTATGACATCACACGTATCATGGGTAGCGTTCGGAAATCCTCGAGTGGTGGTCGGAAAGTGCATTGAAATTTGAATTTTATTTTAAAATTTGGAAGTAATTTCCAATGGAAACTGGTTTATTCCCTATTAATAGTTATTTTTGATATCAACTTTACTATTACAAATTAATATCTAAGCAAAATATGAAATATGCGTGTACTCTATTGTCAACTTCACAGCTAGTACCTAGTGGAAGAACATAATATATTTCTTTTCAGTCGCTCATTGCACAGTATTTTTTGGCTATCTATACCATATTCGAAAATCAAAATACTGTTTTTTTAATATCTGTCAAGAATTTTCAGTTTTTTTTAAGGACATTACAAAAAAGCACTTTCACTTTCCTATATACAAAATAATCATGTACCCAACATTACTTCAACAATAATTTTATAAAAGCCATCTGGTGTTAATATAGCCTGTAAAACTCCGACCTGTACTGTATCAACTGCGTTTGCATACAAATGATCTACAGAATAGTATTTAAAGTAGGTATTTTGCATAAACATAGAAGAACAATGGTATACACGTTTTGCACAAACGCTTTTTGTTTTGAAAATTAGCTGAAAGTTATAAATAATTAAAAAGGTCATTACACCATTGCAAGAGCTATTATTTCATTACATATCTAAATCGGTCGGCATTTTTTATTAGACCAAAGTATTTCACAAAAGGTTTCACCTCTGTTTCTAAAAAAACCAACTGTGTTACTGAAATGTGCTAATTTAAATTTAAAGTATCCATAATAAAAGAATCCTGAAAACATCGTATGCTCTATTATTTCACACTTAAAGTCTTAATTAATTAAATTTGTAAGGGGTGGCCAAAATACTTGATAATCCGAGTCATTTTTTTAAATTTGAAATTTTTCGTGAGCCGCAATTAAATACGTATTTAATAGTAGTTTACCTAACTAGTGCGGAAAGTGATACTTTTCCGCACGCTATTGCAGTACGTGTTAGGTACACTATTTTTTCTACTAGCATGCGGAAAAGAACCCAAAAGTTAACTGATAGTCACATTTATTATTAAATACATATCAACAAATTAGTTATTATTATTTGACATTCATTTGATTAGGTTTATACCAGGGCCATTGAAGAATTATTTCAAAATACGTTTTTTTTATTTAAAATTATAGCAAAATTCTAATACATATCTTAATTTTTCAGTCATTTGGTAAACTACAACCAAACAAATATATATTTTGAATATTCAAATATCAGTATACTCCCAAAAAACTTAAAAATTTACTATCCGCACTAAAAAGAGTTCGAAAAAATGGACTTTTCCGCACGCTAGTAGAAAATAGCTATTTACCTAACAAGTGCGGAAAATGAATTTTTCCGCACGAGTCTGCCGTTCTGCCGTTTTTTGCAGCGGACTGACGGTCTAAAAGCACTTTAAATAGGTATTTTATTTTACCATTTAGACTGAAATTTTAAATAACACTTTCTGTTTTATAAAACAACAAAATTAATTTCACTTTCTATAACGATGCTCGCATTCTGGCTTTGGTGGAAAATTATTCTGGTCTTAATATAATAAATTAATAATAGTTTATGGCTAGCCCAAATCTAGTAGCTATTCATTTTATGTCTTTCTATTGATTTTTGGCAAATTTTTGGTAACTTTGTTTCCAGCAATTCTTTCAAATCGCAGTTTCCGTAGATTTTTTTTACACTTTATATAGCATTCTTATTTATAACAGAGAGATATTGCCAATTTCAATACCGCATACAGTGCGGTATTTATGTAGCGCTATTTTTATAACGGTCTGGCTAAAATTTATTTGGAACTAAGAGCTATTGCAATCACTATAATTTAATAACGTAGCGCTGCGGTAGGAAATGACATACCCTGTCTTTTTCTGTACCTATATACTTTTATTTAAAGAAAATCAAAAACCAAACAACCTTACTATTTGCATATTTTAAACGCACACCTCAAAACAAACTAAACACTATCTAAACAATAAACACAATGATAAACAAAAACCTCAACCTCAGAAATCCGATGCGATTTGTTCTATTTTGTCAACTGCGCAGGACAATTATGTGCCGTATTTATAATAACACTCAACGCCATGTAACCGTAAATTACGCGAAGCGCTAACGTTATTAGCGTTAGAGACGTAAAGAAGTGAATCGCGCATTTAATAAACGTCAAAATACCGCAAACGTAATAACCGCAGACCATTTTTTATCAAGCAATAGCTATCTAATAAATAGTGGGTGAGGTGTATAAAATAAAAAAGATATGCGTAATAGATTAAATGGAAAATTGCAAATATTTTCAATTGTTTTTTTTCTATTTAATTTTTTCGAAAATAATTGCAATCTAATTCCAGACATTTTGACCGTGAAATATTTAACAGGATATAAAACAGAATAAATACTGTTATTTCCACTTTGTTTTCAACAAATTTTATGCAAACGTTAAAGTATCGGACTTTATACCCGCTTCTAACGTAATTGTTAAAGTTCACTAGAGAAAAAACTAGTTTTTTTTATCCATTTTTATGTTTACTTATTATATATTCAACTATTCTGTTCAGGATAATAAAAATGTTTCTCAAGGTTCGTTAACCGTATCATTTATTTTCTCAAAATTTTACATCTACCAAATTGACAAATGTACTTTGAACTGCAAATTTTAAATCACCTATTGCACCACGGTGCTCTGGTGACAGAAGATAAAAAACAAAGTATGGGTCCCTCTTGAAAATTTAGTCGTACTCTCATGGTAGATTTTCACATATACAGTGTGATCCATTTCGTTTGGAAGCACCCCCGTGAAATCCGCATTTTTCCACCGATTTTGTTTCAATTTTTTTGGTTAGATTCAGTATCGAAAACAGTATTTTGGCACAAATTTTCATAGCTTAATTACTATTTTCAAGGCCCTCTATGTTAATTTTTCTTTGCCAAAAAAGACAAAAGTATATTAGGGATTTTTTCCCCAAATATGACTATACCACTGGATTCAGAATCATCACAAATGTACCAAATTTTTATGGAAAAATTTTTATTAACGACAAAGTTATAACAACTTGAATTGGTAGTGGTATTTTCAGTAATATTTTACGTAGAATGTAGACAAATTTTAAAAATGGCAGCATGGTAAACAAAAACAAGAACTCAAACATATTGCACAGTAAAAATTCGTATCCGATAACTCAACCCTTTCTGGAGTTATAGCTTTTGTAAGTAATGTGAAATTGTGCTTAATAATTTCATTTATTAACAAAATGAAATCAACGAGTCGCAACTAGGCTTTGATTTTGAAATTTTATTTATTTCAGTCAGTAACATTTGTATGAAATAGTAAGTACTAAATGTTCCAAATATTCAACTATTTAACTATTCAAGACAAAGTTGACATTTTACTTTTTAGTGGTTACAATGATAGAAGTGAACGAGAAGTAATAAAAATAGTTAATCGGAGACATCCAGATCGCCGTATTTGCTGCTTTGTAGTGCACAAAATTGAAAAAAGTATTTATTGAGACTGGAGCAGCGACCAAACGTATTAAAAAAAAATTGCAGTCAAGAAATTTTAATGACCGTATTGTCATAAACTACTTTTCCAACAATCCAAATTATTAAGCACAATTTTACATTACTTTCAGAAGCTATAAATCCAGAAAGGATTTAGTTATCCGCTTCAAATTTTCACTGTGCAATATGTTTGAGTCTTAGTTTTTGTTTACCATGTTGCCATTTCAAAAACTTCTACATTCTACGTAAAAAATTATTGAAAATACCACTTTTTCCAAATTCATGTTGTAATAACTTTGTCGTTAATAAAAATGTTTTTATAAAAGTTTGCTAGTTTACATTTGTGATGATTCTGAATCCAGTTTTATATTTAAGGAAAAAATACTTAATGTACTTTTGTCTTTTTTGGCAAAGAAAAATTAACACAGGAAATAGTAATTAAGCTATGGAAATTGGTGCCAAAATACTGTTTTTGATACTGAATCTAGCAAAAAAAATTAGATCAAAATCGGTTGAGTAATGCGGATTTTACGGGGGTTCTTTCGAAACAAAATGGGTCACACTGTATATTAACACCCTTTAAATATGTTATTGTACGCCCATGATATAGAGATATTTACTAAAAAATTAACTCCTCACAAAAAGTATATGGTAAGTCAATGATAAAAGAGAAAACAAAGAAATGAATACCTTTTGAAAATTTATGTGTACGTCCATGGTAAATGGAAAATTTCACAAATAATTAAACCCCTTTAAATGTAGTATCGTACACCCATGATTTAAACATTTTTGCCAATAAATTAATCCCTTATAAAATTTATATCGTACTTCTTTGATAAGAGAGACAGAAGAGAAAATACAAAAGAAGAGCCCCTTTTGGAAATTCACTCGTACGACTGCAAGAGCTGCCTGGCTGTCAGTTAGTATGTTTATCCTATGAGTGTCAGTCCTATATTTGTTAATTCTGACACATTCTAGGTTAGCATAAATCTCTGCCTGAAATACAGAGGTATGTTCTCCTTGTGAAAAGGAGCATCTTGTGTTTCTCATTTCACTATACCCACCTGCTCCTGTCTCTTCCCCAGTCTATGACCCGTCTGTGTACCAGGTCTCTCCCCGGGGAAGCTTCAGTCTTGCCAGTCCTTTCTGTGAGATATTTCTACCTCATACTTGGGACTGAGGAGAAGTTTAGTGGCCATATAGTCTGTTTTCATATCTAAAATGGATCCACTTATGATGTCCTTAATGGATATGTGTCCTGATCTGACTATTTTGTTGCTCAGGTTATTTTGCTGCCCAAATAGCCCCATCCTTGCTTCCCCCATTATCACGAGGTGTAACGGAGGAAGGCCAGTGAGAAGAGCTAGTGCTAGAGAAGAGAAGGAAGGCTAGTGCTGCCGTTGGCGTGCTTCTCATGCACCCTGCAATACTGAGACAAGCAAGTCTTTGCACCTTGCCTAGTCTCATCATTGCGTTCTTTTGTGTCGACTTTGTCCACCAGACCAAAGACGCATATCTTGTTATAGGTTAAACCACTACACTGTATATCCAGTGTATCATTTGCGGTCTCAACCCCCATGTTCTCCAACAAGTTCGTCTTGCCTGAGATATTTAACATCAATAATCATTGGAATCTCCGTACCTTGAAGGAATAGTGGTCCTAATCCCACCAGGTCCCTTCTTTTGGTATAGGGTACTATGTTTGATTTGGTGGGACTTATAGTTAAACCCACCTCTTCTTCTGGCTTCGTTATATTGTATGCAACTTTATTTGTAACTTCCTTTTTATTGTTGATACTCTCTGCTACATAACTTTCCCCAAGAGCTGCAGATTTCCATCCTCCATGTCGCTTGAGAGCCAAGACATCAATTTATATATTCCCTAATATAATGGCCGACGTTCTTCTAAGAGAGTGTTCATTATACTGCTTAAAGCTCTCAAAGCTCAGAAGCTTAGTAATCGCTGGTCTGGATCCCAGGCCATTCTGACATGTAGGAAAATGAGAAGTCAGACTCTCAGTTCTCGATCACCAAAGTAGCATTTCGTGCACTAGATACAAAAATAACTATTATTTACATAGATAGGATCATAAACGTTTTTTGCGTTTCACCACAAAATATAAAACTGGGAGAATGTGAGTTTTGATTCTAGACCCCTCAAATAAACTCATCGGCTTTGTTAAGGAGCTGAATTAGTTGGGTGAAATCTGATTAGGTGTGAGCCAAAATAGACTCTAGCGAGTCGCGAATAGATCCCGGGTCTACCGCGTGAGAGTCTGGTTTGCTTACTACTCGACCACCGAGGAATACGCAAATTGTTTATCTATAACGTCAGATGTATTAAATAATTTTTGCTTAAAAGGAACTAAAGTTCCTACCGTGTGTCCCGCGACACGTTCTACCTTTTTTATCTTATTTAAGTTTGGCTATATGTCAAAATAGCAAATAAAATAAACGACAAACCCCAAAAACCGGATATACGTCACAAACGATGACACACACCAAGAACTATATTAGCATCTCTATCCTACCGGAAGTAGTTGGTTGGTACTTTTTAATATAAAAATCCGATTTGTATGTTTTCAATGTAATTTTTGATCTACCCCTCGTATATTAGAATCAGTTGAAGCTACTTCGTTATTTTTTACGTGCTATAATGAAAAATACGCCGCTAATCTGGTATGTTGATCTCTAGTTTGATTAATTTCATCCACCGTAGTCAAGTTATTCATATCCTGAAGACAGAAATATACAAAGTTGTTGTTCATTTGCGGTCTTTTTAATTTCTTTTTTTCAATTTTATTTTTATTTTAAATCGCGAACACGCTAAAAGGCGGCTAGTTAACGAATAAGAAGAGATCTGAATGAAAAAGAACAAAAAGTAAATTATGACTTCATCTTCGGATCGAGCTAAGACCACCGGCTGGCAATAAAACGGAATCATTGTTGTACCTGAGGGGGTTAGGAGGTATTTTTATTAATGGAAAGCAAAAGTGGATTTTAGAGAATGTTAGTTGGGTATTAAAAACGTAAAAGCCCGGAAATATTTATCAAAATATTAATTAATACTTGGTTAGTTAAAATATTGTTATCACTATAAAAGGTATTATTTTTCTAAGTATCCGTTTTTCTTTCGATAGAACCAATTAAAAGATAAAAACTAGCTAAATTATATATCTATGTCTCCTAATTCATTAACATAATTACAATTTCCTTTAATATAAAATAAATAATTATAAATATTCCGAAAATTACTGATAAGGGGATAAAGAAATAATATCTTCTGTATGTTCCTTGTGATGTATTCATTATTATATTATAAATTTTTTGGGAAATCAAACAACAATATTTTTTATTTTTTTAATTCAACATTTCGGTAGCATTCCAGCTACCGTTATCAAGAAAAATTTTTTTTTCAAATTCCAGTCCCTAACTGAAACCGCGTCCACATTATAAAAAATTCATGTTGTGTGTGAGAATTCGACACAAATTTATGTGTCCGTATAAATGTATGCTTGTGTGGACGTGTTCGCTACGTAGAAGGGCCACACACGCTATCCGTGGCTTGTCGGTTTTAATTCAGATATCAAAGAGATTTTTGTGCTGCAACATCGTTCTAGTGTGGACGTACTTTTCGCGAAAACCAAAATAATTCCACCATGTCTGATTCAGTGATATTAATGAAGAGAAAATGTGCCGCTTTCATTGTTATGACCCATTAGCAGCATGGCGCACAACGTAAATATTTATGCTGACCATAAAATAGTTGAAGTATTTTATGATGCTGACAGGTTGCCGAATTTGCGTAAAAAATATTTCTGTCGACTGTCGAACGCTCCATTCAACGTACAACATAATTTTTTACTAATGTCGACTCGGCTTGATACTAATGAAAAAATCGTGATAACGCGGTTATTGATTATCGGAAATTTGGTAACCAAATTGGACTACATTCGGCTGAAATACTAGCTATAGTCAAATGCAGTCTTATCATGCGGGTCATATGATTTAACAAAGACACACTCACCGTTTTTGTTTTCTTTTATTGCGTTTAATCACAATTTCCAAATAAAATCCGTAAGATGAATAAGACAGACTTATGCAATTTTGACGGAGAAAAAGGATATGTATTTAGTTTTCAGCGATTCTAAAAAGTCTTTCACCAGCAAAGTTTATATTTAAAGGTAGTTATGACAATTAAAAGTGACGATATGAATAATAAGAAGCAATTTTCCGGTATTTTGCATTCTCAAGCAAAAAAATAGTACTTAATCTGATATATTATTTCGAGAGAGAATGAAAAAGTGGAAGTTCGTCAACCAGTGTGCAGGAAACATCAACCATCATTCTTTTCTCCGGGTATATTTGTAATCTCACATTTTGGTAACCTCTGTGTCTTCTGATTTGATACCTATGGTTAGTGACTTTTGAACCCGCATGATAAGAGCGCGAAGGAGTATACTCATTTATCCGCAATTACGTTGTATTGAGGCACTTTCTCTTATTTTCCGTTTGGCTCTTTCAAAATTAACATCTCAATGACTATACATTTCCTATTTCATTTTGATTGTTTTTTTAGTGTATATTTCAAGTAGAGGGTCCAATACTGATGAATTTAAAATGGGACCACCTCGATGCGATACTAGTACGTCCCTGATCATAGTTAGGTTCCTATAAAAAGGTGGGAACAGACCAAGGAAACATTGTTGTGCAACAGTGGAACAGCACTAAAAAAACACATAAGTTTACGCAGTGTGTACTTGTGTGTACGTGTTGTGCAGCTGTTGCCGAACTGCTGGTCGGTGTTCGCTCCCGAGGCAGTACTTCAAAGGAGATGTTGCCGAACAGTGCACACACTGCGTCTGCAGTAGTTCGTATGTTTTTTTGGAATTTTAGGCCCAATCATTACACTGAGTTTTTCGAATGTAGTTGTATCCACGCAAGAGAAGTTATTGAACAACATATTGTCCTCCATTCTCAATTTTGGTAAACATTGTTGTTCTATGTTAGCGTATATACTTCTTTGCCACCACCTTCGCTTTCTACAGCCTCTTCGAGATACTTTTATTTTCATAACTAAAAAGCACACCACGAGAGTAGAGCATCTTCTTCGTCGCTCATGGTGTCTGCTTGAACGAACACTGGACAAACACCGGAGAAAGCAGGCTGGTCGATGCTGCCCAATAGTTTGTCTCCCCACAAAACAAGTTAGCCAAAAGTTGCCTACCTGTTGTTACACTGTTGCACAAAAATGTTTACTTGGACTGTTCCCACCATAATATGTTCTGTCATAAACGAAACTTTAACCTTCTTTTTAAGAAGGAAGAATATATGACAAAGTATCTAATATTTTTTTCCACTACTATCTGTGAAGTTGACAATTATTGCTTCTTCTAGCCAACTAAGAAGTTGAATTTGTCTATTAGTGGTTAATAATTTTTTATTATTAACATAGGTCAATACAATGGACAAATTAAATTTTTTTGTGAATTCAGAGAAAGTTCAACAAAAACCTGTGCAACATAATTTTGTATACTCAGGAGATTGTCTTTACCATGAAATTACCTATCAAGATAACATTATTTGAATAAAAATGCCATTAGTTTAAAATTCGTGCCCAACCAAAAATGACTGATGACATAACGAGGACATTCATAATATATCGAAAACTGACAGAGTACTTGTCAGTCAGACTACGAAGTAAGCGCTTCTCGTTTGTGAATTATTGTAACTTTAGTTCTTTACGTCAGGTTATGTTTGAGCGACCGGGGGTCGCGACGCAAAAGATCTGACCGTTACGTTACGTTATGTTACGTTTATTCGTTATGTGCCTTGCTTGCGTGCGTGTGGTCTCTCCTGAGTCTCTCTCTCGTTTACGAAGCAGCGATTCATATGCTTCGGCCGGGAATCGAACCCGGGTCGCCCGCGTGGAAGGCGAGCATTCTACCACTGAACCACCGATGCTATATTAAAATTACTGGTTTCTAAGTTTAACATGTCGGTAAGTGATTTACTCACCGTTCAGACGTCGAAAAGTAATGAATAGCATAAATACAATTTCACCAAAATACAAAATATATTTTAAACTGATCGAGAAGTATAAATGTCACTTTTGACATTTCGTTCATTTCGAAGAAATTTAAATTATTTTATGTCATACTAGTTCATTATTGTGTTTTTATTGCTTAGTTACCAACTATCTAATGTCTTACTTTATGTCCGTGTACACCTTATGTCCCGCGCGGGCATAAAGAGAAATAATTTTTTGTTCAACTTATTCAATAACCATGTTGTAAGCTTCTTCAGACTTTTTTGGCAACAGATTTACAGTTGCTTTCTTTGCTTTTTCAATAATTTCGTCAGGAATTCCAAAATCTTCGTTCATTTTGACTTCTAACTTTGACACAAATAAAATTTATTGTGATATATTATGACATTTACGTTTGTCAACATTCACCTATTAATTCAAACCGGATTTTTTAAAACACTGATTTGTATTGAGATTGGATTGCAATAACGAACAAGTATGACATAAAAGTTTGTATGTACTGCAGGTATAAACAGATGTTTATACCCTCGGGCGACTTACAAACCCTCGGGCCAGAGGACCTCGGCTTCGTAAGACGTCGCCCTCAGGGCATAAACATATATTTATACCCTTGGTACATAAATAACTATTATTCGGAATTTATTTCAATACGATCGCGCTAAAAATGGTATAAGCATCTCGAACGTTAAGGGTAATTATAATGTTTGAATGTAGATTCCTCTCGTAAAATTGGACAAAATGATATGAGGATTAAGGGGTCCAGCACATTTACTTTTCGAAATACAGGGTGTTGAAATTTTGAAAACTTGCATGTTTTAATTCGATAACTTTAAAATGGATGTAACAATTCAATTTAATTTTTTTTGTGGTAAACGTACAGATCTTGAATGTCCAATCTGTATAATGCTACGGTTTCCCTTTTTAAATGTACGATGCTGTTATAAGTAGATGTTGCCAATCGGACTCCCTCATGAAGGGTACCGTACCATTATCTATAATAATGAATATTCTGCTAAATATTTCATACGTCTACCTGTTGTCGTTATTAATATCAAGCAGAATAATTATTTAAAAATAAAATTAACAATAAAAAAAACTTCTTCACGGGGAATCGAACCCGGGTCTACCGCGTGAGAGTCTGGTTTGCTTACTACTCGACCACCGAGGAATATGCAAATTGTTTATCTATAACGTCAGATGTATTACATAATTTTTGCTTAAAAGTAACTAAAGTTCCTACCGTGTGTCCCGCGACACTTTCTACCTTTTTTTAAATTTTGTCTTAAATTTGGCTAGTAGTGGATAAAATTGTATATACACCATGGTGTTGAAGACATTTATAAACCTCGCACCTTATTCCGCTCGGTCAATAATAATAGTTTTCACCACCTTGGTGCATAACATACTATTTGTGATATATTCGATGATCCAGGTCAGGATATTGGAATATATTTATTAAATTGTTATATTGTTATCGGTTTCCTTTGAAAGTTTCAATTTAATTTCCATTTTTAATGTTTTAAATTAATAGACTAGACGAATACGGATATCGTCATCACCTTGGAATTCGTTGTGCCTTGCACACTTTATCCTGTCCCAACAACCTTTAAAGCATTTTAACAGTTTACCCTAAAACACCATTCTATTATTTCAGATCTTTTATAGTTTATAATCTTTTTTCAGATTCAGGCAATTTAATTAGGTACATGAATCATCTAAAAAAATTTTCACCTAAATTAAATTTCTTGGAAAAATGCCAAAATCGTTGCGAACATAATTAAGCTATTTTTTACGGCAAGGCTGTCACAAAAAAGAGCCAGGTCATTGTGGTACCTTGAAAAAAAATACCTTTTTTTCAATGTTAGTTTAACACGGATTTCATAACTGCGTACATACAATACTCTATATTTATGCCCGTTTGGAATTCAAGCATGTCATTCGTTAGCTGCTCTTAACTTTAGTAAGCACTTAAGTTTCTCGCATATTTCTCCGCTGCAACTTAAGCAATACTTATAGCATAGTGCACTGATGCGCACCCAACTCGACTTTTTACAGTGCAGTGCAGCTTTCCATGTTCGGATTATTCACTCGAATGTTATGCATAAAAATGTCATTAATTAAGAAAATATTTTTTTTAAGACCGACCAGAAAATATACATATTCTGGACAATTTTTCGTCCAGAAAATAACGTTTTGCCGATCAATACCGGAAATAGTTATTTGTATACTAAGGCCGCAAAATGCTTTTTCGCGTTCCGAGAGAGAGATTATCGCCGAGGCCGCTCCGGCCGAGGACGGATTGGAAACTTAAAAACAGAGGTGTTCTTCCCAAATCAGACTTTCCTAGGATTTTGAAAGAAACTTTAGAATCGCTAGGCCCGAATATTGACAAGAATATAAAATCCGGCTTCAAGGCTTGTGACATTTCGCCGTTGGATGCTGAAATAGTTTTGCAGAAATTGCTTGAAATTCTGAAGATATACAAAAACAGCGAAGTGTGGAGCAAACATTTCACAGATTTTTTGAAACAAAGCCGATGGGCAGAAGAAAAAGGACCGAAACCAAAGAGAGGCAAAAAATTGAATATTTCTCCCGGAAAAGGCGTGAGGTCAGACGATCTTCAACAAAAAGATAGCAGAGGTGATGATCTAGAAAGTGATGATAATGACGAGGAAGAACAGATTTGGCCTGAGAGCGAAACCGAAATTTCAGAATTTGACAAACATGCTAGCACAAGTAAGGAAGTGTCTGAAAACTCTGAGTTGATACCAGAATCTGACGAAGTGGAACAACCAGGATTTGATGACCATCATATATTGATTGGTGACTTTGTGGTAGTGATGGTTTCCTTGTGAGAATAAAAACAAATCCCGCTTTTTTGTTGCTCTTATAGATCAATAGGTCGATCCTGAACCTGAAGAACCTGAAGAAGATTTGCTTATGGTGAAGTTTTTGAGAAAGAAAAATCTGAAGACAGTTTATTTTATTTTCCCTGATATTGCTGAAGAAGGACTCATTTTAAAAAAGATATCTTCAAAAAACTGGCTTTGAAGGAAGTGAGAAGGGGAAGACACATTTTTGAAAATATACCCAATGACATCAAGATCGACTGAGAGGTGTTGTTGTTTGAAAAACTTATATTTTTGTGTTCCTATTTTTTTGAAGATATAAGGATAAGAGTAGTTTTTTGTTGGGAAAAGTTTATTTAAGTTTCTATTGAATTGCTACGTTGATTTCTTACGATTTGGGCAAAATAATGGTTTCATTAATAAAAATCCAAGTTAAGGATTCTAAAAATATGTGTTTCGATACCCTCCCCTCCCTAAAAATATTTTTTGACAACCCTGTTTTTATTTTTTTTAAAGTTATACTGTCCCAGACCCACCTCAACTAGTCGCTAAGTTCGAATTTACGCCTAAATCAAGGCGAGTCCGAACTCACCACATACGTAGGGGTGGGTTCGGACACATTTTAAAAATTAAAAAAATGGATCTGAAAAAAACAATTATTGCGTTTGATAGGTGAAGGTTAAAGGGTCTTATATTAATTTTAAGGAATTTTTTGCACGACTCTTCTTGGCAGTTTTAACCGGGAAACCCTGAAAATTGGTCCGAACTCACCACAGATGACGGTACTTGAAATAAGAAGTATGAATTTATCAATTTTATTAGTTATAATATATATTCAAGTGATTGTAGAAAAAATGTTATATGTATTGCGAGCTAACAGAGGAATTATTGTTTTCAAGCAATTAACGCGCTCTGCTTCGCGTCGCGCGTTAACCCTTGCTTTCGAACAATAATTCCTTACTTTTCGCTCTTAATACATAAATAACTAATTTCGTGCAATTGCACGCGAAGTCAGTATTTCGCGTTCTCAGCAGAGTCCGCGAAATTCAATTTCGCGGCCGTTACCCGTCGCTTAAAAAACCTTTTCACAAACAATTTTTCAAAAATTAAAGGTTGAAATTTTTTTTTAATTCTTTTTTTCATTTCTTGGGAAATTAAACCACAATATTTTTAAATTCTTTATTTCAACGCTTCGGCAGCGTTCCAGCTACCGTTGTCAAGAAAAAATAAGTAGAAATTAATTTTTGATTGTCTAGTTGTCAAATTTTTTCTGTTCTTGACAATGGTAGCTGGAACGCTACCGAAACGTTGAAATAAAGAATTTAAAAATATTGTGGTTTAATTTCCCAAGAAATTAAAAAAAGAATGAATAATATACCACAAGGAACATACAGAAGATACTTTTTTTAATATTGCATCTACCTACAATTTTGATGCCCACAATTTTTTTGTACAATCAAATATAAAAAGGTTATGGACGAAAAACTGTTCCATTTCACGTGCTCCAAGCTATGCTTGCAAGCTGCATCGTAAGCTCGAGCGGAATCTTCTCACAAATCTATGAAAGTAGTCTTTACTACATACACTTTCGTTAAAAAAAGTAAAATCTCTGGCGGAAAACTTTTCAATTTCACTACAACTTTTGGCCCAACTTCCCGGACTATAAGTCGAACTTGAGTCTCCTTAGCTAGAGCTTAAGGAATACGGAAGCGGTGCAATGCGAACTAGTCTTTTTAAGGTTACTTTATTTTGAGACAAACTGTCTCGGGGGTACGGGTAGGACCCATTCGAACATGAGTTTTCTTATCTCTGCCCGATAAGAAAAAACGATCATTAGATTCCTTTCATAATCATTTAGGTTCGTAGCAATATAGGGCGTTTAAAAAGTTATGACCGTCTTTTATACCGAAATCGTTATAAAATCAACGCTCTGTACCTATATGGAAAACTGGTGAATAGAAAATTATTTATTTTGCGTAATAAGTTGAAGAATGCGGTCTTGTTTTCAAACGAATCGTAATAGAAATCATCGCGGAATAACTGTATAAAGGGTGAGGCAAAAAGCAGACATATTTTATTCCTACAATTCATTATTTTTCTATATATTTGGTCGCACTTATTTATTAGTGTAATACGAACAAATTGAATAAACGAAAAATAATTGAATCCCGATCATTTCTATTCATTCCATCTAACGAATTAAAGTCATTATCTTTTATGAAATTCAAAGCCAAATCAATCAACTTGTATCAAAAAGAAATGCGATATGATTGGATTACATTTTCGCGATAATAAAAAACCTGTTGATGATTGTGTTATATAGGATGTAATTCATTGGTCATGTAATTAAATTATGAATAAAAATATATGACTTTGAGTTAGGGGTTGGAAAGTTTGTCAGTCTATGTCGTTCAGCACTGGGTGATAGGTTACCTTGTAAAGTGAGTTTTCTTAATATACAGTTTATTCTTCAACGCTTTGTTTTTAAAAACGCAATGCTCATTTAGGTCTACTTTACTTGTTTGTCCTCAAATTTTCAATATTTAATAAGTATTCCTAATTTTGTACATGAAACATCGTAAAAATTCAGTCAGTTAAAGTTGTTTTTAATTTTTTGTTCTTGCTTTTTGAAATTTTCAATTACGATTCAAAAGATTTTTTCTCAAAATTTTACCCACAAGCTTAAGCTAAATTTTGCAGTGCTAGAAAGTTGAAGTGTTTTCTAAAAATAACTAAAAATGAAAATTGGAGCAAAAAATTATTCAAATACTAAAAAATTAGGCAATTATTGAAAACAAGAAACGAAAAATTTATCAATGAATATCTTTGTAGGTATTTCTATTTATAATTTTAAGACAGTTAATATCAGATAGAGACTCTGACAATGCCACATTTAAATAAATCATAGTAAGAAAATTGCTACAACTTGATATTTATAGTGTATTTTTATCATATTGATAGCTGAAAAGCTCCGAAGTAACACAATAAGCATCGAAGTAGATTTAGAATCGACTTTTGTGTCACTCTTCAAGCTAATAGGTAATTGAAACCGTCCACTAAAGCTTCTACATGTAGCCTTCATTACGTAATCGCTGCCTAAAGGGAGCGCGCGGTTTGGCCTTAAAGTAGATTTTAAAGCTTATTAGCAATTCAACCTGTAGGCCTAAATATCTATAAATTGGCACCTAAAGAGCATTTTATTAGATTTGATTGCTAACAGTGGCTGTCGGAGTGATATAAAGAAGCAGTCGTTTAGTCCAGATATGGCTTTCGACGCTTTGAATGATCATGCGCAGTTAAACATTTCTCGTGAGAATGTAATCAAGTTTTGTTTTGGATAAATATTAGATTGATATTGGAAATTTGTGCCAACAGTTATGTAAGTGTTCACAATAACAAACATCGTCAACTGTGATGACAGATCTTTCCTTCAATATATATTATGACAATTATTATTGTTTTTGAAACTGGAAAATATCATTGTGAACCATTAGATATCTGCAAATTTTACTTTTCTGTAAAATGTGAATGAAATACTTCCTGAAAACAGAGGGGCCAGTGATAACTGTGAGCAAAAAATATACTTTATAAATTGAATTATTTCATTATGAATTACGGTGTTGTCATATTCAATTTTGAAACCTATTAATGAATTATATACATCCAATTGAAATTAAAGTTTTTTATAGTGTTTTTAGTTGGATTGATTGATAATATTATTAGTGATGGATTAAATTGATTTATCTTTCCCAGATTTTCTGAAATTTGTATCCCAGTTTGAAAACAAATAATGTTCTGAACCAGATTATTTGCATATTCTATATATAAAAATAGTATCATATACCTATCAATATATAAATATAAAAACTATGGCAACATTGCTCATTATCGTGAGCAAACGGTTCGGCCATGTCTTTATTGTATTTAATAAGCATTTTTCTATGCCAATACGAAGCTTTTTGGAATTAAAAACTAGATAGCTGTTTGTATTGCTTTATGAAAGCTTTCAGAATTATAAAGTTGGAAAAAAAGAAGATTATTGTGAGGTTATGTTTTGAGTAATAGATTGTTTTATAGGTCATATTTTATAATTATTTCGTAATAAAAAATGAGCACCTTTAAAGTTATTGAGACCTTAGAAATGTGTGTTGCTCCTGAGGCATGGGATGGGAACAACAGCAAATACAAATTTTCCACCAAGACGTAGTGGTATTAGCCTAATAAGACAGAGTCCCACGATAAGACTAATAGAGAGACGTGGTCCAAGAACCAGGAAGGTGATCTTCTCTGTCTATAGTTATTTCGTTGTAACTTTTAGCTGCGTTACAACTTTTATGTACACGTCTGTAGTACGCACCTATTCGTCTAAATGTCCGTAGTTTTGTAATTTTCAATTAATTTTTATTCCAATCTTTTTCTCCATGTTCTATAATGATTTCTGGAAAATCATGAAACCTTTCAATTAAATTGAGATTCACAATCACATTAAGGTTAGCAATACTGTGGTTTTTTTTTGGAATTAATTTCCATTTAAAGTTCAAATTAATTCCAATACGAAACTTTATAGTATTGCTTATCAATGGCACTAATTGAAGCACTTGAAGGCATTTCATTACCACACTAAATTCCAATTTGGCTATTAATTTTTTTGGTATTTTTTAAAGTCATTATCTCTATTTCTTGGCTACTTTTCATGACTTACTAGCAATCATTGCTACTTGGTTGCAACATTTAGTCTTAAACAAGATAAGACGTCTTTTAAGGAAGGCTGAAATTATTCAATAAAATAATGCTTAGAATATGATAAACTTTATCATTTTTTCTGAATTATATGCTTCGATCTAGAATTATTTGTTTGGTAAATGAAATGTGTTACTTGGGTCATTATAAATTCAAAAACCTGTTTTTGTGAGAACTAGCAGTTTCGCTTTTTCGTTCTTTCAAAAATCTATAAACAGTCACCTCTCCAACTCCCGTCATATTGGAACAGGCGCTACCGAACATTACTTGATAGACGTTGGTGCACAAGTGAATCGTGGACATTCAGTATTATAGTTTTTTCCCTTAACGTGAAAGCAGCCTTACTAACAGGCTTGACTGGGGTAAAGGCAAAACTCGGAGTGAAGATTTCATAAACCTTCTTTATAAACAGCCAATACATAAACAAGAAATCAGATAAGTGACTATTATAAATTTCAATGTCCGTCTATGGTTTATTGCGGTTTTAAGGTCTCTTACCTGAAATCGTGCTGTCAATACGATAAAAATATATCATAGTAGTTGAATAAATAGAATTTTGTGGAAAATATTACAAATTTATTAAAACCTGCACATTAAAAAAGATGTAACGTAAACCTATATAATTTTTGAATTAAAAGAGATAAAAATGATTTTTAAAAGGATAATTTGGCATTGGGTGTTGTATTCTTTTTCAAACGATATTCATTTTGATTAAAGACCAAGGGGCAAAAGCTATGAATATTTTTTTTATTTTACAAAATAGAATCAAACTTACGGAAATTTATCTAAAAATTACGAATATATGTGAATTTTTATCACCATTACTGTGACTTGGCTAAAAATTTAAAAAGAAGCCTGGGAAAATTTAGGGATGTTAAAACAATGACACCACGCGTTAAAAGAACTAGAATTAAAAATGATATGAAGCAATAATTTTCTTCTAAAACTATATTAAGTTTGTTAAAATCCATCAAGGACAACAAAAGTTATGCTATATTTTCGATTTTACTATCCCACTCACCTCTGCCGGATATTTTACAAAAAAACAATAAAAAAACATATACAGGGTATTTTCAAATGACACATACAATGTGAATGAATGAATGGATACCATTTATTTTACATTTGACTGTTTTCAAATGTAAAGGGGCATATTTTGATGGGAAAACATGTATTAATTATTGATCCAGTGGTGTACGTTTGGAAGAATATGTCCCTTTTTCCTCCCAGCTCTTACGCCAAAATTTTATGATTGTGTAGTTAATATGTTGTCGATTTTATTTAAATTGGTTTCTTGTATTATATACTTGACGAGTAAGTAATTCTTTACTAATTTCTGATTTTATATAATTACAACTATTATTACTTACCAATGGTTCAATATGATTACTATAGGCATGATGACAGTCACTAAGAATCACTAAAATATTGATTTGATATAATTATATAAGATACAGAGATTCTAAAGAAATCACTTATTTTTATTTTACATGTGTGATTACATTTATTTTATTTAAAATATAAGCACAAAATTTAACCATCCGCCATCTTATCTCAAACACCAATCAGAAGAGAGTGACGCATATATCTATGATCCGAACATCTGTTTTGAATTACATTGTGGAACCGCACACCATCGGTACACATTAGGATTCATCTTTATGATAACTAATCGCACATAGGATGGAGATGGGGCTATTTAGGCAGCAAAATAACCCGAGCAACAAAATAGTTAGATCAGGACACATGTCCATTAAGGACATCATAAGTGGAGCCATTTTCGATATGAAAACAGACTATATGGCCACTAAACTTCTCCCCAGTCCCAAATATGAGGTAGAAATACCTCATAGAAAGGATTGGCAAGACCCAAGCAATCTGAAGCTTCCCCGAGGAGAGACCTGGTACACAGACGGGTCACAGACTGGGGAAGGGACAGGAGCTAGCAGGGACAGGAGCTATCACTAGAGAACACACTTCTGTATTTCAGGCAGAGATTTATACTATCCTAGAATGTATCAGAATTAACAAATATAGGACTGACACTCATAGGATAAACATACTAACTGACAGCCAGGCAGCCATTGCAGCTTTAAACAGCCGCAAGGTAACATCCAGACTGGTAGAAGAATGCCAGAAAGAACTGAATGAACTAGCAGACCACATTAAAGTAAGAGCGAGAAGAGGTTCAGCAACAGCATATGTTGGACCAGAACCAGCTCTTGGGACCACAAAATGATTCAAATTTTGTTTATGTATCAAAATGAACTTTTAGCCTGCAAGCTGTCAAGTGTTTTAAGTTTGACTTTACACAGATCATAGATAACCTATCGACACAGATCACCTATAAATGGTATTTACGAATTGATGATTTCATAGACAGTCGCCATTACTATTCTAGCGTTTTGGCGCATAATTTGAAATGTGTTTTTGAAAGTTGAATTTTTCCTTTAAAAACTTTTCTTTTTACAGAAATAACATTTATTGTAGATTATTTTTTTCACTTGCCAAAATCTGACATTTTGGTGGTTTTAACCAATAGCAATACATTATTCTAGCCAATCATTCGGTATTATACTGATAATTCTGCTTCCTCATCGATAAAACCTTGTTTACATCGAAACGTCAAAATTTTACTTTGAATTTGTCATTATTGACAACTAAAACTGCTTCGAAGTTTATTGAAAAATGAACACAAACCGATTGAGTGCCATCACCCAAGAGAATATTGAACATACAGGTAATACAAAATTTTAAATTGTTGAAAAAAATAATCTTCCCAAATACAACTCGCTCTTCAAATTTTATCACATAATTTTTTATTTTCATCACTCAAACTTGTTTATTTGAGGCAAAAACATTCAAACAAACCGAATTTAGATAAAATCCCTCGTCCTGAAGGACTCGTGATTTTATCAATCGGTTTGTTTTCATATTTTTGCCAAATAAACAAGTTTTCGTGGAAAAGAAAAAATTATCGATTAAATTTGAAGCACTCGTGGTATTACCTTTGATAATACGTGAAAACATCATGGAGCAGTTTTTCAAAATCAGACATCATGCCTATTACTAAAAATGTATGAAAGAAAAAATGTTAATTCTGAGACACATACTTTTACCTCTTTTATTTAAGCCACCTTGTATATAATTTGTGATAAATACTGAATAATTTATGGAAAAACAACAACGTGGAAACGAAAATAATGATTCGTTACGTAATTCTCTATTACGAATAAATAAATTATTTGTATAAATTACACCATGAGAGACTTGACATGGAATAATTATACATCATCCCATCAAATTAAATATCATTAAAAAATATTTCTAGGTAAAAAAAATTACACCAGAAATGACTATAATTGGATAAAAATATATTTTTTTTTTCGCATACCTTACCGGAAATTCATGATGCCACTATTTTCGAAGTTTTTCACCAGCTGTCACTTGATTACTTTGACGTTTAAGATTTATTTCTTTTGTTATACTTTCCTATTTTTTTTGTTTGTCCTCGACTATTTGATAATTTCAGCATTTTACGTGTGCTTCTTCAAGTATAATGACCTACATTATTCACCAGTGAATAATAGGTGTGGATAATGGAAAGGTCACATGACACATAATTATATTGAAGATTATTCATACAAACGACATAATATATTGAATAAAAATTTTCACCATGTCTAAAATTCCTCGCTTCACCTAGTCAGAGCCGTAAACCAGCCGGCTATGAAGATATAACATATAATAATATCAAGATGTGGATCGTTTTATTAAAAATATAATTTGTTCAATATAACATAAGAAGTAATAAGCTTTAGGGATGTAATAAACTATAGTGTTTTGATTTGACTATAAAATGTATACCTAAACAGGTAATTCATATTCGTGGACAAAATATAGTATTCTACTCGCATATAATGGCCATTATTCACTCAGGTGTTAATGTCACTCGCACCTTCGTGAATAATAGTCATCATTATATGCTTGTTGAATAATATACTGTTTTCCACTACTGTGAAGTTGACAATTATTACCTACTTCTTCTAGCCAACTAAGAAGTTAAATTTCTTTATTAGTGGTTAATACATTTTTCTATTATTAACCTAGGTCAATAATGGACAAACTTGAAAGTTTTGAGAAATCAGGGATAGTAGTTCAACAAAAAATTGTGCAACATAATTTTGTATACCTACCAAGGAGTTCGTCTTTAACATATTTGCTGCTTGAAATTACCTACCAAGATAATAGTAGCTTGTACAACTAGTGGGAAAAGTGATTTGCGTACAAGTTGTACACAATATTTTTTCTACAACCACATTTATTAATGAAAGAAATACAGTAATTTAAATAGTTATTTTATTTAAACGGAAAGAACATACAATATGAAAATAAATAGATAAATCAGTTGAATGTATAATTAATTGTTAAATTTAAACCTCAGGTAACAAACTTCCGGTTACAGCTCGAGCCTTTTCGATAATATCTGGACGAGTATTTTCAATGTCCGAAAAATAAATTACTTTGATCTTGGTTCATAATTTCTAGAATAATGCTTAATAGGTTAATGTTTTATAATTGATAAATAGTAAAATAACGGTTATCAAAAGAATTAAAAAGAGGCCTGCTTTGCATATAAAAATTTGTGTAGAAATGTGTGTTTTGCATAGTGGTTGTAGGAAATAGCTATTTATGCCATCAGTTACGAAATGCCTAATTTTTTCTAATTTCGACATATAAAGTGACACTTTTTAAAACTGATTGACATTATGAAACGTCTTACTTTTTGTAACTAGTTGCATAAAGTAAAATTTTATGCAATTGGTGACGAAAAATGTATTTCAAAATTAGTGACAAAAAGAATTATTCTATTTATTACACTGTTATAATACAAGTTAAAAACATAAATTATAAATTAATTAATTATTATAAATATTGATAACACAATTATTGCAATTATTCAAATTAATTCCTGACGACATATTTTTTTCATTGCTCAAACTTGCTGTTATTTGGGAAGCGGCGCACATTGCATCAGATGTTTCACCAAATATTTCTTGCGCTATAAGTTTTTTATTATTCATTGAATTTTCAACATATCCCTCCGCAACAGAGGTAGATCTCCAACCTCCATGCCTCTTTAATTTTAAAATATCAGCGCCACTGTCTGCTAGGAAAGTGGCAGAGCTTCTTCTGAAGCAGTGGCCAGTATATAGAACAGTATTTGAAAGACCAAGAAATTGTGCAATAGCTTTTGGCAGACTGCTAAATGTGTTAATTTCCACAGGATTTCTGGTACATTTTCCATTCGCATATTTTACCAAAAATCTGTTGTGTTAAAGAACCTGGGGACGCAACTTGATATATTTTCTTAATATTTCAACAAAATTCGTATTTTCAATGTCTCCAGTGGTAATTGCAAACTGCCGTATAACTTTTGTTTTTGAAGGTGGGATATCAACACGAAAATGGCTTCCTTCGTCTATAACATTTTCAACTGGAAGAAATCTTAATTCTGCTTTTCTGCATGCTCCTGCCATTCCAATTATCATTGCAACCTTAGCCATTAAGTATTCTTTGTCATCAGCTTCCACTAAAAATTTGGCAAAATCTTATTTAATAAAAACTTTTGACTTTTTAGCACTGTACCCGTCCGCTTGCCTTTTAATATATGCTACCAAATTTGTATATTTTTTAATATCAATATTCTTTTTCAGATTTAGTTCAAACCTTAACATTGAGTAAAGTGTCCATATTGTGGAAACTTTTAGATCTTTCTTACCCTTAAAATATGCAAGTAAAACTTTCTCGTTAACATGTTTAATTTTCTTCTCATCACACCACGTAACAAATTTTTCGTATGCCAAATCATAAATTGCCTTTGACTTTTTGGGAATTACTGTTAATAGAGCATTACTTGCTGCCTCTTCAATATCGCTTGGTAGCTCTTCAGAACTTGAATCACTCATTTTTAAAAAATAAAACTAAAAATATATCAATCTCGCTTAAAACCTTCCGTCTAGACTTTTTTACAAAATGTCAAACGGACAACTAACATGAAGTAACAGTAACAAACTAAATTTATGTTTCCCAAACTTTTATCAATTATATTAAATTTTATTTTTTTATTACTTTCTTCAAAATTAGAAAAAATCTTGTATGCAATACGTTACGAAATGAAATTTTGTGTAACGCGTGAGACTTATAGGTAATAGATAACGGTGGTGAATATTACCTATTACGTAAGCGTTATATATATATATGTATTATATTTATTAACACTATTATGTACAACGTATAAAATACCTGACTCGTTGACAGATCTCTAAAATATATTGAATTTATAAACGTCAAGAATATCAATTATCTTCACTACTTTCACTCACTTTTAATTTTATATTGATTCTAAACTATCGCCACACTACCCCCCTTGGCAGAGAATTTGGTTACAAATTCAAAGTTTTTCTAAATCTAACTCTTCTGCCAGATCGCGTTGTATATCGGGAACAGGAACATGTTTTGGAACAGGAACAGAAACGGGTGTTGAAGCTTCATCTTGTAAAATAAATGCAGGTTTCACTCGATCGATCGACACTTTAGTAGGTTTACTGCGTATCAAGAGCGTCATCGTCTTTTCGTCTCGATCAATGATTTCGTATGGACCAGTGTATGGTGGTTGAAGTGCTTTGAGAATGGGTCCTTCTTTCAAAAAAACATGACTGCATTTCGAGAGTTCCTTGAAAACAAAAACGCCAGGTTGACAATGTCTTGATGCTGGAGTTGGTCGTAAACGTGACATGAATTCTCTTAAGCTTGAGAGAAAGCTGCTCGTATCGTCAAGATTCTTGTTTTCATTGTTTGAAGAGAAAAGTTCAAAAGGTAAACGTAAAGTTTCTCCATATACCATCTCAGAGGAAGTAGCCTTGATATCTTCTTTAAAAGCTGAACGAATTCCAAGTAATACGAGGGGCAAAGCATGAACCCAGTCGATGTCAGAATGAGCCATTATTGCAGCTTTCAAGTGACGATGTAAACGTTCGACTAAACCATTCGCAGCAGGATGCCAGCTTGTAGTGAGGTTATGTCGAATTCCAAAAAACTGGATATGAGAAAACCTTTGTGTGGGAGTTTTGAAATTTCCAATAGGAGCATGAACGTTACGAGATATCTTCGATCGTTGACATTCAGTGCAAGCACGAGCCCAACTTCGACAATCTTTGCTCATCGAAGGCCAAACGAATCGGTCGCTAATTAACTTAAGTGAAGCATTGGCCCCGGGATGACTCAAACTATGAAGTTGATTGAAAACGAGGTGTCGGAATGAAGGTGTGATAAAAGGTCGTGGTTTTCCTGTTGATGTATCACAAAACACAGTGAGTGAGGATCCAGGAATCGGCACACGTTCAATGTGGAGAGAAGAATTTTCTTGAATAATCTTCTTGAGTTCTTCGTCTTCTTCTTGAGATTTGAACAGTAACTCGTAATCAAGTGGTGCAGAAACAGCTTCAATCCGGGAAAGGGTGTCGGCCACAATATAATCGGCACCTTTAATGTATTGAATATCCGTTGAAAATTCCGCGATAAAAGAGAGTTGATTGAGTTGAACTGGTGGAAGTTTTTCACGTTTTTGTTGAAAAGCGTAAACCAACGGTTTGTGATCTGTGTAGATCGTGAATTGATGTCCTTCCAAAAAATGACGAAAGTGCTGAATTGCAGCGTATATAGCAAGAAGTTCACGATAGTGAGCAGGCCAAGAATTTTCTTTCGAAGACATTTTCTTTGAAAAGAATGCAAGTGGTTGCCAAACATCATCAACGAGCTGCTGCAAACAGGCTCCAACAGAGTGATTTGAAGCATCTGTGAATAAACCAAGTGGCACACCGATACGAGGAAAAACCAAAAGTGAAGCAGAAGAAATGCAGTTTTTGCATTTTGAAAAAGCTTCTTCTAATTCAGGTGTCCATTCTATCGGCTGAGAACCTTTCAGAAGTGGATTGCTTATTGCATTATGTAAAGGAGCTTCATATTCAGATGCGTGAGGTATGAATTTGCGATAGAAATTCAGCATTCCCAAGAAGCGGCGAAGACCTTTTGCTGTTTTTGGTAGAGGGAAATCTTTAATTGCCTGAACACGTTCTTCTGGAGCACGGATGCCAGCGGAAGAAACAGTATATCCTAAAAAATTAACTCATCAACTCCAAAAATGCATTTATTTGGATTGATTAGTAAACCGTATTTCGAGAGACGTTCAAAAATGATTCTTAGATGATGTTCGTGTTCTTCTTTAGAACGAGAGAAAACAAGAATGTCGTCCATGTAAACGAAACAAAAATCTAAACCGCGTAAAACTTCATCCATAAACCTTTGAAAAGTTTGACCAGCATTTCGAAGTCCAAAAGTCATGAATGGAAATTCGAAAAGTCCAAATGGTGTAATGATGGCGGTTTTTCCAATATCTTCTTTAGCAACTGGAATTTGTTGATATGCCTTTACCAAGTCAATTTTTGAAAACATCGTACATCCATCAATAAAAAAAGTGGCATCGTAAATGTGACGAACAGGATAACGATCTGGTATTGTTCGAGCGTTCAACGCGCGAAAATCTCCACAGGGACGCCAAGTTGAGTCACTCTTCGGTGCCAAATGTAAAGGAGAGGACCAGGAACTTTCAGATGGGCGAGTTGTGCCAGCTTGTATCATATCATCGAATTCTTTTCGGGCTATTTTTAATTTTTCGGGACTTAATCGGCGAACTTTACTTGTAACCGGAGGTCCAGGAGTTGTGCGAATATGATGGACAGTTTCATGTTTAATATTTCGGGGTAAACCTTGTGGACGACTGATTTCAGGAAACTCAGAAACAAGAGCAGAGTAAGTTGAAGCATCTTGAACTACTTTGACACTGCCTTGCGAAAAAGGTTGAGAAAAACCGTGAGCTTGAAGTCCGGTGGAAACATCGATGATTTGTTTGGTGCGGCAATCAGGTAAAAGATGATAATGGGCAAGAAAATCTGATCCAATGATAGGGTAATCAACATCAGCAACGACGAATCTCCACAGAAAACTACGTCGAAGGCTTAGATTGAGATTTAAGGTTACGAAACCGTAAGTTTTTATCGTGCTTCCGTTTGCGGCACATAAATCGTAGTTGACAGGAGAACGACGATCTCGAAGAAGACGACGAGGAAAACAACATAAATCAGAACCAGTATCAACTAAAAATTTATGCTTTGAATTTTTATCAACTACAACTAGACGGCTACTGGATGAAGAGCAGTCAGACGCCGTCCTCACGGACTGCTTTGGTCGTTTCCCAAAAAATTGGAAGGTTTAATGCACTTTTTAGCATTTTGCTGATACGTTTTGTGATACCAACAAACTTGACTTGAATTTTGGTTAGAATAGTTTCGATTGCAAGGTTTATTCTTCTGTCTAAAATTGCGATTAGAACTGCGAGAACGTGAGCGAGAAGTGGACAGCGCAGCAACTTGTTTTTGTAGATCAGTAATAGCATTTAAAAGTTTAGTTTCTGTGCCTTTCTCGTTAAGTGCTGCACTTACAGAGAACGTTGGATTGCTCGGAGAAACTTCGACGATTTTATCAGCAAGTTCCGCAAGTTTATCAAGCGCCAGCTCCGACTGCGTTGTGAGAATAGCACGAACATTGGATGGAAGTCGTTGTAACCAAAGTTGACACAAAAAGCTATCTTGAGCGATGGTAGCACCAGCGAGAGAACGAAGATGACGAAGAAACTGCGACGGTTTCCGATCGCCAAGTTCTGCCTCGCTAATCAACTGACAAACTCGTTGTTCCTCAGACTCAGACAAACGTTCAATTAATTTTGTGCGCAAAAATGTGTATGGAAACTGAGCGGGAGGCTTTGTTATGATATCCTCGACTTCCAGTGCAAAACGTGCGTCTAATTGAGAAACGATGTAATGAAATTTGGTTACCTCATTTGTAATATTAGACAGCGTAAACTGAGAATCAGCTTGTGCGAACCATAAGCTTGGTTTGTCGGCCCAAAAAGGTGGTAATTTTACAGCTACCCGTTGCACTGCGGGATGATTTTCCGGGTAGTCGACGACTGGAGCTTGATGTTGTGGTTGTTGCTGTTGTTGTAGGTGCGGTAATCTCTGTAGTTGCTCGTTCTGCTGGTGAAGAGCTTGGATTTGACGTAGTAAGTCTTCGTTCTCCTCTCGTAGATTTAGAAGTTGACCTTCGTCACGATTCATCTTTCTCGTTGTGTTCTTCTGTCGGGGTCACCAATATAGGTAATAGATAACGGTGGTGAATATTACCTATTACGTAAGCGTTATATATATATATGTATTATATTTATTAACACTATTATGTACAACGTATAATACCTGACTCGTTGACAGATCTCTAAAATATATTGAATTTATAAACGTCAAGAATATCAATTATCTTCACTACTTTCACTCACTTTTAATTTTATATTGATTCTAAACTATCGCCACAGACTTTTGCGGAACGAACGAAGTGAGTTTCGCAAAAACTCAAATTATTTGAATAAAATTGTCATTAGTTTAAAATTTGCGCTCAACCAAAAATGACTGATGACATAACGAGTACGTTCATAATATATCGAAAGCTGACAGTGTACTTGTCAGACAGACGACGGAGTAAACGCTTCTCGTGGTGCGTTTGCGAATTATTTTTTATTTTAGTCTTAAATTTGGCTGGTAGTGGAAAAAATTGTATATACACCATGGTGGTGAAGACATTTATAAGCCTCGCACCTTATTAGACCAAGGGCAAAGCCCCTCGCAAAATAATTTTGATGCTCTTATTTGGTAGACGAAAAACAGTTGCATGTCACAAAGGTAGGAAATGCAAGCAGCCTTTAGCTATCAGCTGCTCTCACTTCGCTACACTCGCTCGTGCATCCAATATTTGGCTGCTAAAGCTCATTTTCTGTAATTGTGACACTATTGAGTGTCTCGATTTCCACAAAAAAACGTTTTTTCCCTCGGGGCATTAATTTTTTGTTTTGTTTCAGATGAATCACAGATCAACGCAGAGTGTACGATACACTCAAGTCGGTTGGGTGTGTTTAGCAATTGGATTGTTTGTACAAATAGTATCCGGTAACCTAGTGAATAGGTCACCGAATCTCCTCAGTCGTCACCGGATCACCAAACGGTCATTCTACGACCTACAGTGCAAAGGGGTCTACGACAAAACCATATTCGCCAAGCTAGATCGAATCTGTGAAGATTGCTACAATCTTTTCAAAGAACCATCGATTTACTCTTTGTGCAGGTTCGTATTTTTTAAACTAGACCCTCTACGATTCTTATTTTCTAGAAAATAGCATGACTGGCGTCCACAGAAGAAGATTTTTTTTAATTTTTATTATTTCAATATGTGCAATATTGTATTTACCTAAGCATCTATAGAGTTTGTTACAATTTTAAGAAAAGTATCCATCCATCTTAGTTATACAGTTTTTATTTAAACATAGAAAGATAAACTATCCTAAAATTTTGAAATCTAGGACTGTCTGTCTAGAATTTGAAGGGTGGGTGATCCCACAGCACTTTGTGCATCCTTCTCAGGTTCAGACTTCCTTCTAGCTCGTCATCCAGCCTACTTGTTTGAAGTAGACGATAATGTCGCCGGAAGTAAGCTCCCTCATGCTGGCTTGTGTTAGCCTGTACTCACCGAATACAGAAAGTCTAAATAGAGAGAGTGTCGGACATCCACAAAGAATGTGTTCGACAGTCCCATCTTCCTGTTCACATCCTCTACAAAGTGAAGTGTCAGACAGACCAATCTCCCATTTAATGTTTAGATTAAGATATCTGGAGTAAATTCCACATCCTGAGCTCTTATTGGTTTTAGAGCCATCCGTGAAGATACGGATTGCGCCTTCCTCTGATGTGTCTTGTGTGTTATATTTAATGATTACCTTGTAGGGTCTATGGAAGGCATATTGTGGTGAGATTGCGTCCGTATTTGCCTGTAGCAATCCGTTCTGATTGATTGAAAAAATGGATAATCATGTTTAAAAAAGTCGAACTCCATTTTCATACCACTTTCGAATACGTTCAACCGATTGGAAGATAGCCAGCAGGGTAGGGTCTCGGAAAATTTAAAAGTTAAAGCCCAAGTATGGCGGGAAGAACACGACCAGGCAAATACATGGGAAGAAATTCATAAAAGAACCATCAGAAAAAGTGGCGAAAGAACTGCTCTCAATGAGCAGGAACAAACTACTGGTGGAAAATACATGTCGATCACTCTGTACTGACTATAAACAAGTCAGCAGATGACACAAATGTTTTTTTAATGTTAATGTCACAATTATTGTATTTGTCATTTTTTAGAACTTAAATAAATCGTTCCATCTAAATTGTTTATTAACCAAGCATCTTGACAAAGTACTGGTAATATCCTCATACGAAGATATTTACTACAATTCAGAAGTGGTTCCATCTGGTTATTAAGCAATTTTCGACGAGTTTTGTGTTGGCGCGATTTTCGAGACTGATTTGGTTTTTCTTCTGGTTCCTGAAGTGGTTAACGACATGGCAGAAGGAGGTACTCCAAATAGCACGTCTGAAGGTTCAGCATCGCAGGGTACTCTGATGGATAAATTTATGGAGATGATGTTAACTATGGAGCCTAATAGACTAGCTTCGGAAGAAAAGTTTTTAAAACTGCTTGAAAGGTCTACTAACGCACATGAAAATAAAGAATTTCATATTATTCCCGATTTTAGTAAAAGTATAGACGATTTTAATGGAGAGAATCTAGGAAAACCTGCTATGGATTGGCTTAATAGTCTTGAGAGTGCAGCTGTTCTACACAATTGGCCGCAAGAGTTTATCTTGGAAACAGCGAAGATTCATA
Source organism: Galerucella pusilla (assembly GCA_910591695.1). Taxonomy (NCBI): domain Eukaryota; kingdom Metazoa; phylum Arthropoda; class Insecta; order Coleoptera; family Chrysomelidae; genus Galerucella; species Galerucella pusilla. Next base: position 310,323 of record CAJUYI010000020.1, on the reverse strand, counting down.
TGATAGGCACAGCTAGAAAATGGTTAATTGAAAGGACTTCTAGAATTAGGACTTTTGAAGATTTTAAAACAAGTTTTAAGAAAACTTATGATTTTAAACTGAGCAAGGATGATATGTGGGAAAAGATGAAGAAACGAATACAAGGTAAAACAGAATCGGTGTATTCTTATTTTCAAGATAAGGTTTCGCTTTGCAGAAGTTTAGGATATGATTTTGATGAAATCAAGGAGCAAGTAATTGTAGGATTACAAAATAAAAATATTATTTCTGGTTTGATGGCTAAAAATTCAACAGATACCGATGAATTATTACACGATATTGTGAAATTCGAGAAAATCAACAATAAAGCTAATTTGGATAACCACAATAAATATCAAGCCCATCGTAATTTTTGGAACAGAAATAAGAATTATTTTGGTGATTCTGATAATGCTAGTAAAGATTTTACAGAAAGTACTAGTATTGAAACAGAAAATGTTGATTCTATAAGGGAAGTTCAAGAAAAGGACAAAAAATCTAGACTGATTTGGTACAAATGTAAAGGAAAAGGACATATGGAAAGAAATTGTCCACAAAATACACATCAATCTTCAGTTGCTGCTAACGTTTCACATGAAGGAAGTTCAAGTTATGCACAATCTTTGGTATATAATGGAAATAATGAAGTTCATAATATCCAAAAATTTATTAGATCAGTAAAGATTGATCATCATCTGAATATAATGGGATTTGTAGATCCAGGTAGTGCAGTTTGTACAATAAAAGAAAAAGTAATATCTGCTCACAATCTACCATGCAAACCAACTGATCAAAATTTATTTGGTTTTGGAGGCCAGAGCGTGAAGAGTAAGAAAATCACGAAGTTTGTATTAACATTGGATGACGTTGAGGAGGAAATTGAAGCTTTGGTTGTTTCCAATAATTCTCAACCAATGGACTTAGTAATCGGAAGAACTTTTACCGAATTACCTTGGATTGCATATATTAAAATTGGCGAACAACTACATTTTGGCTACAAATATGAAGATCCATTCAGGAGCATGAAATGGAAAGAAAATCAACAAAAGACTGAAGTTTTGATAGAAGCTGATGTAAATTTTAAAAGAAATACGTTGAATTTTGTTGATATTCAAGTTGGAGGAGAAGTTGGAAGTCTAGCAGTAATGACGAATCAAAATATAAGTTTGAAAACTGGAGATCGTTTCGGTGAAATTCGAAGCAATTGCGAAAATGAAACTGACAGCTATAGCCCAGTCAGCATGACAACATTTCAATTGTAGCATATGACTCTGCAATATATATCTCGGCAACTCGGCAATATTGTTTGCAACACGATGGCCCATTGATGAAAATAATTTGTTTCGTAGACGGGCTACACAATCGTGCAAGAATGGCTGACGAAATAATATTGTTTTAAACACAAGGTTAAAGAAGAAGAAGAGTAGATTGTGGATTCGGCGTGAAACTTTCGATTCTAGAAATTCTAAAATAAGTCTTGATAACAAGATAAAACTACCATTTCACTAGTTTGCCGCCAGCACCAAAACAAAGTAAAATTGTAGAGTATTTTCGCTGGCCAAGCGATCGTCCGGCAACTCTTGCTGCAACCAAGTAAATGCATAGGCAACATAAAACATGTGTAGCCATATGGCCGGGACGCATTTAGGCAAAACGTACCACATACTAACCATTGCTCTAAAATCTGCCGTGCTTATTGGTCCGCGACTAAACGCGGTACGTTTTGTCTAGATAGGGTCGAAAGCAGGTACGGATTGCCCTCACAGCAACCTAACCTAACCTGCAGGGTATGTTACCCACCTCTTTATTCCATGTTTGCCTGGGTCTTCCCCTTTGTCTTTTTAGCTGTGTTTTTGCTTCGTATATTCTTCTTACTTGTCTGCTATTACTCATTCGTTGTATATGTCCCCACCAACTCAATTGTCGTTGTTCAATACATTTCAAGATTGGTTCAACCACCAATTCTTCTCTTATACTTGTATTCCGAACTCTGTCCCTCCTTGTTACTCCTATTATTCGTCTCAGGTACTTCATCTCAGCGGCTTGGATTCTACTTTTTTGTGAGTTTGACAGAGTCCATGATTCACATCCATATGTTAGTATAGGTCTATATATGGTATTAAAAACTTTAATTTTCGTTTGTTTAGAGATTTCTTTTTTATTGGTAAATTTTTGGTTCATTGCATAATATAATTTTATTGTTTTATCTATCCTCTCATTTATTTCAATATCTTGTTTTCCATTTTGTGCTAAAGTTACTCCTAATTATTTAAATTCTTTTACTTGTTCTATTTGAATATTGTCTAGTTTGATTTTAGTTTCAATATTTTGATCACCTATTATCAATATTTTGGTTTTATTTATATTTATTCTCATTCCTTCTTCTTCCAGTGCTTGTTTCCATATATTTAAGTTTTCTTGTAGTTGTTTCTCATTTTCTGCCACTAATACCACATCATCAGCAAATACTCCTGCAGATATAACCACTCTTTTTAAATTTTTATAGCCCACAAACATGGCTTTGGTTTTTCTTTCACATTTCTTTATTATAGTATCCATGTGTACATTAAATAGGGTTGGGCTTAGTCCTCCACCTTGTCTTAATCCCGTCTCTGTTTTGAATCCATCTGATTTTTTATTATTTTTTATTACATAGTTAGTATTTGTTTTATATATATCTTGGATAACTCATTATTTTGCTATCTATGCATCTTTCTTTCAGGCCTCTCCATACTTTTGTTCTAGGGATTGTGTCGAATGCTTTTTCCAGATCTACGAAAGCTAGATATATATTTTTATTTTGTGGTTGTCTCCTTTCAATTATTTGTTTGATTGTGAAAATATGATCTTGAGTGCTTCTCCCAGGTCTAAATCCACTCTGTGGTTCCGACAATTGTGTTTCTAGTATTGGTTTTAACCTGTTATTTATTATTTGTTCATAAATCTTTACTATAGTGTGCAGCAATGTTATTCCTCTGTAGTTACTGCAGTTCTTTTTGTCTCCTTTCTTGTGTATAGGTGTTATTAATGCTGTCCCCCATTCTTCCGGTATTTTTTCGTTATGCCAAGCTTTATTTAAAATGTCAAGTGTTATTTGAGTACCTACTTCTCCCAAGTTTTTTATCATTTCAGCCGTGATCTTATCATGTCCTGGTGCCTTTCCATTTTTTAGTACTTTTATTACCGTCTTTAGTTCGTCCATTTTAATTTCTCCATTTTCGGTTTCCTGGTCAATTTTGCTGGTATTTTCGGGTTGTTCTAGGCTCTCCTAACTTTCTTGTGCTTGTTGTCCTAATAATTCTTGAAAATGTTCTTTCCATCTATTAATGATTTCAGTTTCATTTTTTAGTATTTCCTGTTTTTTATTTTTGACATAAAATTCACTTACTGATTTTTCTTTTCTAAATGATTTTAAGACTTTGTAGAATAGTTTTTGATTGCTTGAACTGTCTGTTTCCATTTTATTTCCAAAATCAGACCACATCTTTTCTTTTGCCACTGCTACTAAATCTTTAACTATTTTTCTTTGTTTTTTGTAAATTTCATATTGCTCTGGAGTATTTTTTGTTAGATATTTTTTCCATTCAATTTTTTTATTTTTCACTTCTTTTTTAATTTCATTGGTCCACCATGCTGTTTGCTTTTTGCGATTATTTGTTTTACAAATTCCACATATTTCGATAGCTGTGTTAATAATTATGTCTTTAAATATATTCCATCCCTGTTGTATATTTGACTCTTTTATGTCATTTATTCTATCCTTCAGCTTTTTTTCTGTTTGTTGTTGATATCTTCTTGCTGTATTTTTGTTTCTAAGTTTATATGTTCTTATCGAAATGTGTTCTTTTGTTGCTTGTGTTTCTTTTGCTATTTTTCTATTGCTGCATTGTTATTTTTTATTTTTGCTGTTAGTAAATAGTGGTCGTAGATTTCTGCCCCTCTTCTCACCTTTACATCTAATACGTTTTTCCTTTCTTTTCTTTGTACCAATACATAGTCGATAATTGATTTTTCGTTTCTACTTGGTTGGACACTTGTATATTTATGGATATCTTTGTGTTTATAAAATGTATTTGTAATTATTAGGTCATGTAATTGGCAAAATTCTAGAAGCCTTTTTCCATTATTGTTGCGTGTTTCTTCTCCGTATTGACCTATTATTGTTTTGTACTCGTTACTTTTTCTCCCCACTCTACTATTGAAATCTCCGGCGATAAATATTGTTCCTTGTGTCTCTTCTGTGATTGCTGTTAGATCTTCCCAGAATTTGATATTTACATATTTATTTCAATATTGCTATGTTACTACTAAATTTGGCAAAGTCTTGAGTCATGCGCAGTTGAAGGAGCCGTGTTGTATGTTTACCCGCTCCTGTTTCTTTCTCTTAAATTGTCATTGAAAAGTTTAAAAATAGTGTGTGGTTTTTCAAAGCTACAGGTCCTCTCGTATTTTTATTATACCAAGGATGAATTCTATTTAATTTAAGGGATTAAGTGGTTTTTATTGAAATGCGAGTGTGTGTACTGGTTTAAACTAGTTGGCATTATATATATGGGTGTATTAAATTAAGTGATGAATGTCGAATGTATGTTAAAAAAAAAGTTATTATTTTCGGTGCTTTTTAAGTGGCAATAATATCAGTCAGGTCTTTACGTATGACGAAAAGAGAAAACCCCTTTCGACTTAAAATCATCGTTCTTCGAAACTAAAATGTGACGTCTCTCACGTAATCTGAATCGCGAGTTTTTTTTTTAGAAATTAAAGCAGTTGCGTTAAGATATTTCGAATGTCAGCAAAAGACAATAAAAACTTGGATTTTTGGTTTTTATATTTCCTGTCAAAGTTTTATATATTGGGTGTATAAGAAATGGTTTCTACCAATGCATTTACAGGGTGATCTCGAGGGATGTGAAAAAAAGTTCTATATAATAGTTATACAGGGTGGTCCGTAAGAAATGGACCAAAGTGAAATGGAAGATTCTTGGCCTAATCTGACGCAACTTCCTTCCATAAAATATTGATAATAAAAAATATACAGGGTGGCAAAGTTGAAATTTCAAAAATGTTGTTACCTCAAAGTAACAAGCTTGAGGAAAGTAATGGCCAAATTATTGCAAATTATCAATGTTCTTGCTATATTATAGCTGATAATGAAATTGCTGACATCAGCGCCTACTAACTGTATTATTTTTGTGCTAATAAATGAAATAAAAATTAGGAAGGGGGGTTTGAAAATGCGAATATCTCGAAAACCAACAATGGATTCTACACAATTGCATACGCAGATGACATAGTTATATTGCAGACTGGCAAATTTGTGAACACACTGTGCGATAGAGCGCAGGATGGGCTTAGATTAATTGAAACATGGTGTAAGGAACACTCACTGTTGATCAAGTTTATCGGGTTCAAAACCTCCCGAAATCTTCAAAAGCAAACTAAACTTTTTTGAAGAGGTGAAATACCTTGGTATTACCCTCGACAGGATTACTTACAGATCACCCTGTATAAAAATATTTGATGTGTCATATATTTTTAGATCACCCTGTATAATCAAAAGTATAATAAGAGGTCGTAAAATCTGCTAATTTGTAATTAAACATTTCGTCACCATGAGGCGTGTGATAATATCTAGACTTAAGGAGGACAAAATTGACATTATTTGGAATTTTCGGAAGTTCTGTCAATGAGAACTTTTGTTCACCATGTTAGGAAGTACAAGATACCAACATTTCATTGATTTTGACCCGGACCGGATTTGCACTTAACATTTTTACATAAAAGTTGCCATATCTTAATGAAATAAATTGAAAATAATTTTAGATTTTAGGAGATAGGAGAGCCCGAGTTTGAGAAAAGAAATGGGGAATTATTATCCAATTTATCAATCAAAATTATTTTAAAAATTTCTTGAAAATTTATGACGCGTGAGATGTGTATCAAGAGCAGAAAGTAGTACTTTGGCAGTCGAGACGGAAAGTTGCCGCTCGATGCGTCAGCAATCTGTCGAGGCTACCAAAGGACTTTCTGCTCGAAATACACACAAGATTTTTTCTACGATCACACCAAAATAAAATTAATTGCCATTGTTTCCAGATTGCAGTTTCGTGTACCTATGTACGTAGGCAACACTTATTACATTAATGTCAGATATTTTTAGATTTCCCTAATTCTCATGAAATTATTACGGAAAATATTGTTGGATGCTTTAACATATTAGTAAATCAACTGAAATATTTGTTTATTCTTAAGTTTATATTAAAATAACTACTAGCTCTCTTTAATCTATAAATAAAATTAGGCGTGCGCCGAAGTTACTTTTTGCTTAAGTGCGCCAATAGAGTCAAATTATGACAGCTCGCGGAAAACATCAACTTTGCAGTTGCTTTTCAAGGCAAAAAGACGACTTTCGATAGTGGTCGTGGAAAAAATACGTTGTCATATGGTTGCCATTCAATAAAAATAAAGTACACTGAATAATTCTCGGTGGAATATATAAGTAGAGTATTCCCACTATATATAATAATGCTTTTATTGACCGGAACGTATATTATGAATTCCTACTGAAATTGAAAATTTGTATTGGTTTCGGAAAAGTCAAAAAACAATTAGTAAAACCTAATAAAACCTTGCTGAAATATGGGAAAATGAAATAAATGGATATTCAATATAATACATAATATATGGGATGTTCCATAACGTTGAAATGCTGTAACCCTATGAAACACCCTGTATATTAGGAAATAAAGTTGAAATGTGAAGCTTCACTTCGTCTTTTATATCAAACTTCCGTATCTAAAGTTACTATAAGTTGAAAATTGAATTATTTTTCAAATAATAATTATATATATATATAATATATATAATCATTATATATATATATATATATTATATAGTTACACTTTAGTTGAAAAAACTAAATAATTCGCTTATCTATAGATTAAACTTCAACAAATAACATATTTTAAGAAAGAGGAATACCTTCACATAAAATCAAAATATACAGAGTGATTCATTTAAAAATAAACAATATTTTCATTTTAAAAAGTTCATTATTTTAAATCAGTGCTCAGTAAAAACTTCGTATTTCTATTGAAAAATTTTTGGTACACTCGGTATTTCTTATTGTTTTTTTTCAACCGTAAAAAGCCATGCTACTATTTTTTTTTTCAAAAATTGGAGTTTTATATAAAAAAAGTCAACCGGTATGTGATGCTGTTCAAGTCGTACTCATCTCCAATCTTAAAAAACTAGATGGAAATACGTCTGACTCATCTCTGTGAATTTGGAGCATCATTCAGAAGGATTGGAATTTTTTTAAATATTCCCACGAATTTATAATGAAAGTTAATTTGCTTGAAGTTATGTTAGAGAAAAAAGTGTCATGACGTTGAGAATTTCGTAAAATTTTTAGAAAAACTGTTATTTTAATTCGTTTTTGAATAATTTTTGACTTTCTTATAAATGGAACTAACTGTTTCTGACTAATTCCTCTATTCTATGAAAATTGTGAGATACTTATTGATAATTATTTTGATATTGACATAAGTTACATTTGATGGAATGTCCAATTTATCATATAATTTTCCAAAATGTTTTCATTAAATAATAAATTAATTAGAAACAATTAGTAAAATCGCAATCGGTGCGGAGTAATAAAACTGTCGGAACAGGTCATTTCAGGGGTGGGTATCTATTATTATTTTTAAGGTATAGACATTCGGGTTACTGAAATATTTATTACGGATATTATTGAATGCCTATATTATTTTGGTGTATTCGGTTGTAACTTTTTTTTATGAACGTGTAAACGCTACAGGAATTAAAATTTGGATGGGCAAAACATGATAAAAAAACGATTCTAATTGATAATGACGAAATTATTTGTTGGAGAAGGAGATATCTAAGAACAATCTTTAAATTACGTGTAGAAGGCAAACCAATATTTTACTTGGATGAAACCATTCAATCTTCCCGACAGCCTTTTTGGAAGGATTATCTACAGGATTGAAGGGTCCATCCGGTAAGGGACGACGTCTAATCATAACTCATTTTTTAGGAGCAATTCTGTAAGCAAATGTTAAATTGTAACGCACAGTAAAAAATAAGACAATCTGCTCACCCATTTTTGCTAGTTTTCATGCATATTAAGCTTCAAGGTATTAACGGAAAACTCTTTATTGGATACCATACACGTTGAAATTGGAATCACAATCTTGACTATGTATAGATTAAAACATTTCTAATACTGGAAACAAATATAACGGCTTACCGTTAATTTTTAACCACTTCTTATAGAATTGACCCTATATTGACAGTGATAATGGGTTCTTAGATGGTGGCTCTTTAATATTCCAATCTAAAAAACTGGAGACTACCATGAAGATATGAACGTCGACGTTTTTGAGGAATATTTTGGGCAGATGATTGACCTGATACCAAAATGATCAGTCATAGTATTAGATAACGCTAGTTACCATTCTCGTCACATTGAAAAGGTGCCAAACACATCATAGAGAATACAAGAGATCATTGAATGGCTAACCGACAAAAATATTAATTTTCCTCAAAAATTTTCTACAAATTGTAAAATTGGAGAAGCCTCCTGTTTGATATGCAGTGAACGAACTAGCAAGAATACGTGGTATTGACGTAGTTCGACTTCCCTCATATCACTGCCAATTAAATACGATAGAACTGATATGGGCACAAGTGAAAAGTTTTATAGGTCGACATGATACTACTTTCAATCTAAAAAATGTGCAAGCAATATTAGACAGGTTCATATTACAAGTTACTGAAGAAAATTGTCAAAAAGAGATTCATCCAATGTATTAAAAGAGGAAGGAAACATGTGGAATTTGGACGAAGTCTTAGATGCAGACATTACAGTGACACTAACTAACAATTTCAATAAATAATGACTCCTCAAGTGACGATTGTGATTTCGACTGGGACTTAGAGAAATTTGCACTTACTTATCTAGATTAGGATGAAGGAAGAACTATTTAAAACAATTTACAAGTGGCGTGTTCATAGATATTAATTTGGCAAGCAAATTACAATTTATAGTAGGTACCTATCATAACATTGTATTATTTAGAATTCGACCCATAATTTAACGGTCAACATTTTAAGCCACACTTATTTAATAGTATATCTACGTATTTTTATAATTTAAAACTTAAGCAATACAACAAATATTAACAATATATAGAGTTCATATAATGACCTTCTTGGTGTGCGCCATCGATTGTTATTGTCCTTCTATATCTTCTTATATATCGCAATAATGAACCGTTGAAATGTATCATAAACGTTAACCCTAATCTTTAACTCAATAAATTTTATTATTCGTTGATGTTAAGATTACGCGCAATGCGACCTATCAATAGGTAGAAATTACATAATTCAAAATAGGATGCAGACGTACCTATCGTAGCGGCAATGTGTCTTACGTCTTATTCTAATCTCCCACTGACAGTTCTCATCAAGTCTGTACTTTGTTGTTTACGATCAATTATCGTTTATGAAAAGTGAATATTAGTCTTATTGTTATATTTATTTAAATCATACAAAAATATGCCTAGATACACGGAAAAACATCAGCATTTTGAAAGTTCACGTATTTTCAGTTAAACAAAGAAGCTGGTAATTATTAATTTCATAGCCTTTTCAATTTCGGCTGAATACGATCCTGATGATTCTATTTATCAAATTTAAGGTTAGCTTCATCCACTATTTAAAAATAAATTCGTCTAAAATGAAAAAAAATATATATTTTTTACAACATATTTTACTTTTAGATATCGCAGAAAAATAACTCTATTCTAACGCTTTATAATTTTAAAAAATATTTTTCAAAGACAGTGATCTTTCAACTAAGCACGGGAAGTAGTTGTTGCTTCTCAGTTAAACGGTCTTTGAAAAATATTTTTCAAAAACTATAAATCGTTAGAAAAATTATTATTCTGCGATAACATTGGTAACGCGCTTTATTAAATACGACAATATTGCAGGAAATTGTAATAATATTAGAATTTTAACACTTTTTTTCCATATTTTTACTCATTCGTCCCCGTATAGTTATAGCACTAACAATAATTAGCCTTGAAATTCCCAAAAAAACTTCTCTTTTCTTCCACTCTTTATTGCTGACTATTCGAATGGTCGTGTTTATAATCAAAAGTAGTCTGCTTATAAATATCTCTACTTCGAATTCCACTCATAAGAAGAAATCACGTGATTCCGTCGACGTGATACGTATTTCTGCACAGTCGAGCACAGATGTTACTTTTCTCTTACACATTCATAAAAGGCCTTGTAATGCTTTTTAATGAGCGAGAAACCGGAAATAGTTGCCACAAAACTAAAAGTGATATCTTACAATTTAAGGTGTATTGGTGTGTTACTGGCTCCTCCACCAAACAATTAAATGCTCAATATTTTCATTTTTATGAGCAGAGTCGAAAAAAAGAGATTATTTTTCGTCTGATTTGGTTTTTACTATTTAAATTATTTGCAAGTGCTAGTTAGAAGACAAATAGAATGAGAAGAAAGTGGTAACAAATTTTTTATAGTCGAAACATGTATGTATGTATGTATGTATGTATGTATGTATATTGGGGTGACATTAACTGAGACCTAAAAGATCTATTGTGCCCCCTTACTTCTTCTTAGCTTCTGAGGAGAGTCTCAGAAGCTAGTAGCTCCTTTAGTTCTATTTCCCGAAGGAATTTTAGGATATCTGCAGGCTTCAACTTAGGTAAATGTTCCTCTTCTATCAAGTAATCTCCCAGGTGCTGTGCTCTAGGATTCTGAAGTGCTGTGCAGTTAAAAAGTATGTGGATGGATGGAAGTTTCTTCTTCCATGCCACAAAATCTACATTCTTCTTCCGCCACTATTTTGAGCTTTTTCAGGTTCTCATTCAGGCGACAATGTCCCGTTAGGATCCCTGTTAAAACTCTTAGCGCAGTTTTACTTTGACTTATGCATTCATTTGATCCCAACAGGTTGTAGTCACCTAGAAGAGTCTTTGATTGGATACTAGATCTTTCAAATGGTCAGATCTTCTCTTTTTCTCGGCTTCACCTATTTCTTCTAATATCACATTGCGGCTGTTTCCGCAAAAGGGTTCAGGCCCCCAGATAGGAATGTCAATCCCCCTGTTTGCTAGTTCATCTGCTATCTCATTTCCTTCATTCCATTCCAGTGTGTCCTGGAATCCATAGTAAGGTGACTATATTGCTCTCGCCTAGTTCATTGAGTTTGGAACTGATTACCCAAGAGCTCAGTGCCTTAATGGTTGCTTGACTATCCGACATTATGATAATCCTTTGTCTTCTGTATCCTTTATCAATATTGAACTGGGCGCACTTTCTTATGGCGTAGATTTCCGCTTGAAATATACTTGGGGTTTTTCCCAAGCTTTAGAGTGTTTGGTTCTTGGCCCGAACACTCCTATCCCAGTTCCTTCTATTGCTTTTGAGCCGTCTGTGTACTATTGAATGGCATTATTTCCAAGTCTTTCTTTCTTTCCAAGTCTTTCCCATTCCTGCTTGTTGCTTAATTCCGTAACGAATTTCTTTGAAAAGTTATACTTTTTGATCATACCGTCTTGTGGCGTGTCCCAGGTTGTCTGATTTCTAGCAAATGACGAGGTGGTTTTTTTAATGATTCCCTCTCTACTTAGTCTGTATCTTGTTCTTTCTGCAACACTTTCCACCACCATATGTAGATGGGTGAGGTTGAGAATCACTTCCATGGCTGCCGTTGGGCATGTTCTCATTGCCCCTTTGAATTTTTGAGAGGTTTTCTCTCGTCGTCCATAGGCTAGTTCTACTACTCCACGCAATGGCTCCATAAGTGATGATTGGTCTCACTATGGCAGTGTACATCCAGCTTAGGATTTTCATGTTACAACTTCATTTTCTTCCTGCCAGATTCCTGCACACCATTAGAGCCATAGTCGAAACATAGTCAAAGTTACGGCCCCGGGGCTATATCAATACGGCCCGCGATCACAATATATAACAGAAGGAAGAATTTTTCACAAAATGAATGGAATGGAATTTCCAAGTTTCAACTACCCACCCATTTGCTTATATTTTAAAATGCACAAATCAGACTTGTACAGAACGAAGCAGTATGCTAGTGGACACTGAAAGTCACAGTATTCTGGGAATGACCTCCGACATAATGCCTCCAACAGTAAACTACGACCTGCCTTATACCGTCCTAATTCCAAATAGAGATGAATGGGACCTCCGTAAGGATGAATTATTAAGAGCAGACAGCTGTTGGTAGACAGACGGCTCAAAAACACCCTCAGGCTCTGGTGCAGATGTATGGGGCGCATACTTAGGACAGAAATTTCAACCTCTCTGGGATCCTATGCAACTGTATTTCGGGCGGTAATTTACACCATTGTTTCATGTGTGGAGAGATTGGAGCAAGCCAATCTCATAGATAGACTCACATACATTTCTTCAGGACGAGACCATTAGCATTAAGGTTTCCAGGGGCTGCCCACAAGGCAGAGTACTATCTCCTCTACTATGGTCACTCTTGATGGATGTCTTGCTTAGCGCTCTCGAAAGAGGAGGTGTAGAACTGCAAGCGTATGCAGACGACCTTGTCATCTTGGCAAGGACCAAGTCAGGAAGGGTAGCATATAATATCCTCCAAAAAACGTTGGACGATGTCCACAGCTGATGTCAGAGGGAACAGATGGCTGTTAACCCTGGCAAAACTGTAATAGTTGCCTTCACTGGGAGAAGAAAGTTGGAAGATCTTCCACCACTTTCCTACAATGGAGAAGTTATTCCATTTGCAGCGGAAGTAAAATATTCAGGGATTATCCTATATATGAAACTTACTTGGAGGGTGAGTGTCTAGGCTCACATCACTTAGTCCACATGTGACCCATTGTACATCCTCCCGAGAAGTTGTCCTCCTAGGTCATTGTCCATCCTGTCCTTCTCAGTAAGGTGAAGAGGTCACTAGGAGACATCTCCTTTATATCGGCAGGTGTAGGCCAAGACTCACCGAACACACACTCTCTTATTGACTATAACTCCGGACACTCGCATAAGACATGCCTGGCAGTTTCATCTTCCTGTTCACACATCCTGCATAGAGGTGTGTCCACTAGCCCCATAGTATGTAGGTGTTTCCTTAGTTGACAGTGACCAGTCAGAAATCCTACTATTAAACGTAGGTTTTTCCTGGTCATCGCCAAATATTTCTTCGGCGCCAGCTTCCCAAGGTCGCCCAGGGAGATCCTGGCAATACTGCATCCTATGATTCCATCCTATCTCTTAAGGGATTGAGCATGGGTATAACGTTTGGCTAGTTCCGCAATTGTCGAAGTCGTTAGGCCGTAGGTGTCACTGGGTCCTAGAATTTTTAGTCCAGCGGCTTCCCTGGCTAAAGAATCAGCAATGCGATTTCCTTTACTCCTGTCGTGCCTTTTAACCTACCTCAGGATAATATTGTTATCTGCCGAGGCGTCAGCTAAATCTTGGTGGCACTCTAGTACTAGCCTCGATATAACACGTTGTCTGTTCAAGGCTAATAGGGCTTGTCTACTATCAGTGCAGATTGTTATGTTTTTGCCAGAAATTCCTCTTCTTGTTAGTTCTTTTGTGGCAATTGAGATACCAGCCAGTTCTGTTTGAACCAATTCCCCACTTAATCTTTAGGCTTAGTGCTCTCGAGTAAACTCCACATCTTGAGCCCTCTTTCATTTTTGAACCATCTGTATATATTATATGCGTATTGCATTTGCATCATCTGGCTCTGTGTTCTGTTTTATTTGTATTTTGTAGGGTTTGTTAAACAACTGGGTTCAATTGCATCATTGGCTGCCTGCAGCAGAGGTAGCGCAGTAAGCGCTTCCTGTCATAGGCTTAACCTCAATTGGCCCACTCCTACTTCGGGGTTTACACCAGCCGTGAGCAATCGTACCATGGCCGTTAACGCAACCTCCTGACTTGAACTATTAAGAGCAGACAGTTGCTGGTACACAGACGGCTCAAAAACACCCTGAGGCTCTGATGCAGATGTATAAGGGCGCAGACCTTGGACAGAAAATTCAACCTCTCTAGGATCCTATGCAACCGCATTTCAGGCGGAAATTTACGCCACTGTTTCATGTGTGGAGAGATTTGAGCAAGCCAATCTCATACATAGAACAATAAATTTTTCTCTCACCGTGTAACGTCGAAATTGGTCTTAGACTGCCAAAAAAGACTTTCCTCAATAGGAGAACTCAATAAAGTATTGCTGGTCTGGATACCTGAATATTCTGGCATGGATGGAAACCAGAAAGCCGTCTGTTTTGTAAGGGAGGGTGCCACACGTGTTTCTTTCGGACCAGAACCTACTATTGGCATCGCAATAAGTTTTGCCAAACAAACACTAAATACCTGGACAGCAACAAGAGCTTTAGACTTCTGGCATATATTACCAGGATTGGTTCATTAAAAGGTTTTTATATATTCTTCGAAGAATGTCTCCAAGCAAATGTTAGACTATAGCTGGCATGACCTACATTGTCTAATAGGCCTTTTAACAGGCCACTGTCATCTGAATCATCATTATGCTAAAACTTGGACTGTCGGAAGATCCGACTTGCCGTCTTTGTCTGGAAGATGATGAAACAGCAGAGCATATAATTTGTGTCTGCCCCGCCGCGGCTTGAATCAGGTATCTGATGTTTGGCAGGGTCTCTCTCTCGCCCTCGGACCTGAAATATCATTCACCAATTAAAATAATCGGTTGTGTTAAGAAGCTGAATTTGTTTGGTGAAATCTGAATACGTGTGAGCCACAAAAGACTCTTGCGAGTCGCAGAGGAGGGCTTTATAGACCCACCCACCACACACCTAACCTATCCATTCAATTTTGAAGCTCCACAGTCACCAGTTTATTTGCAAATGGAGTTGATAGATCTTCAATTTGACATCATTTTTAAGGAAATAAATAAAAAAGTATGCAGAACGTATTCTGTGTACGTTTGGTATAATATATTTTTATCGGATTGATAGCACGATTTCAGGTGAGAGACCCTAAAACCGCAATAGGCCATAGGCGAACATTGGAATTTAGGCGGGATAGAATAAATCAATTGTATCTCGTGAGTGTGAACGTAGAACTTGCTAATTAATTAATTAAATTGAATAATCTAGGATCTTATTCTTACCCAACTACACTGCACTGTCAAGGCAAATTTATCACTTCTAAATATATTTGAACGGTAGTGGTATTAGGGTTCTATTGTCCTCGCTACTTGCGGTTCACTATACGAGAAGAATCTAGCAGAAGCTGCTAACTTAACAACACTTATTTAATTATGTTCAATTCTTTGAATCACTCTGAAGTGTTTCAGACACTTTTTTGAATTTACAGTGCTCTTCAGCTATCAATATGTTAAAAATACACTATATAGTAATATAGTATCTATTTATGTGAGCTGATGTTTTCCTTCATGAAACTAAATAAGAACACAAAACTTACGAATGAACATTTCCAATCAATTCTTAAAATAACTACCACGAATATGATGTCTGACATCAATGAGCTTGTCAAAAACAAGAGAAGTCGGGTATCTGGATCTTCGAGCTCAAGACAATAACTCTCTTGCCTTTGATATGATTTGCAACAACTGTATAACTAAATAAATAAAGATGTTAATATAATTTAGTAACTGCTCGATGCTTAGGTAAAATCCTTCAGAAAATCCAAAATATTATGAAGGAAGAAAAAATAGAATAAGTTTGATTTAAATTTTATTACAGAGAAGACTGTTTTTCCACAAAATACTTTGGAGGGTGTTGCGAAACCCTTCTTTGTGATGATATAGGACAAATCCAGGATATGATAAAACAGTTAAATGGGGGAGACATAATTTAGGTACAAATATATACGAGGATATTAATAATTAACCCAAAAAAAATTTGTATGCAACCGCTAATAACCAATCATATTCACTGTATGGGTAATCATAGTACTTTTTAACCTTCAACAGTATGGTAAGGGGAAATGCCCTACATTTTTTCGACTGTATATATAAAAATTTTTTCACTAATGCTTTGTGCATGTTGGAATTTTTAACGATGGTATTTTAATATTGCATTTCAACTAACAAATTTTGCATGAATCATTGTCTTATTTAGCTAAAATATATTTTCAAGATTACTCATTCCAATTCACTATCTATGGACCATATTTTCCCCCCAAATAAATACCGCTTCTCATTAAGTAAGTCTTCCTGCAATTCGGGTGACAAAACTTTGGTAAGATTCAACTACAGATTCTGGTCAGATGAAGCCATTTGCTCTCATACCAGAGTGATATGTTGAGACTTCCAATTGAGATGTTATCGCATTAAAATTGTTTCTGTCTTCTAACAACGCAAAACTTTCTACAGGCGAAACTGATCTACAGATTGCCAGTTTGTGATGTTTGGTACTTTCTAAGGAATAAATAACTTATTTTGCATTTGACTTTTAACACGGGATAACCCCGTATTTAGTGGGAGAAAATAATATGGTTCATGAAAAAATTTGGACAAATTACAGTCTTCAATAAATTGGGAATAATTTTACAAATAAGTACATTTGGCAACAGCTGACTGCGCACAATTATTCTTCTCTCTTTCAAGAAGTTTTTCTCATATTTTCCTTGTCGTACTTGTGTAAATCGTATGGCTCGAATAGACTTTTCGCAATCTGTATAAGTAGAACTCTCTTAGATCTTCAAAATTCAGCATTTGCTTGGTGTGCTTCAAGGAGTTCTGGTTAATTTTTTAGTAGTTTAGGTGTTTGATAAAACTGATATGGTTTAATTACGCCAACTGCTCTCATCTCAGCGATATAGAAGAGAAGGCCAATGTGTGAGACTGTTAAAACTACACTTGTGTAAGCGTCTACATTTGTCAGTTAGATCTCCAGGTTCAACATTTTTTTGGTGGACTTCTTTGAAGGATACAACACACTTTGTGAATTTGACTTGACAACAGTCTGAACGTCTTCCAGCAATCCAGGTGCTTGACAAAACTTGAAGAGATTTAATGGCAGATCTTCCAACACAAATCTTTCTTCAGATGAAAGTGACCTATAAGCAGAGCTCTGTTAGATCTTCTAGGTTCAACAGTCAACATAGGTCCTGGTAACTTTTGCCACAAGTCTGAAAGTCTTCCAGCAGTCCAGGTGTTTTGACAAAACTTACGAGCTTAAGTGGCAGAATCTGGCCCAATTAGCCAATAGCTAGCATACCAGGGGGATTAATCGAGTCCTCCTATACAGGAGATGTTTTTATGACATTAAATGTTGTCTCTGTCTTCCAAACAACAAAGATCTTTCTCCAGACGACTGTGTCCAATAAGTAGAACTCTTCTATGTTCAACATCTGCTTGTAGACAAGCCCTGCTAAACTTTTGCCAATAGTCTGAAAGTCTCCCAGAAGTCCAGGTGTTTTGCAAAACTTAACGAGTTTAAGTGGTAGATTCTGGCTCAATTAGCCAATTGCTAACATACCAGGTTGATTAATTTAGTCCTCCTATACAGGAGATGCTTTTAAGGCATAAATGTTGTCTCTGTCTTCCAAACAACATAAGTATTTCTCCAGACGAAAGATACCTATAAGTAGAACTCTTCTAGG
>CAJUYI010000020.1:243663-277607 GCA_910591695.1 Galerucella pusilla | reverse complement strand
CTGACATTGAAGATTATTTTCGTTCAAAAAATCTGAATGGACTTAATGACAGTTCCAAGAACCAATCGAATTTCCTCATTTTTTATCATATGAACAATTTCACCCAATCATGTCAACATTACACTGATTATTTCACTGAATACAAAATACGCGCCTTCGATTGGTTTAAATATGAGGATTGATATCTGAAAACTATGTCTATGTCGTAATGTATCTCTAATTATGTTAATATTAATATATTTTGTACCGAACCCTTGTGAAAAGATTTATCTTAGGCACAATAAAACTATCTATCTATCTATCATATTTTCCTTGTCGTACTTGTGTAAATGGCGAGGTAAATGGTATGACTTGAATAGACTTTTCGCAATCTGCATAAAGGTATGTACAGAGGCGTATCATTAGTTGTCCTCCAATTCTGTTTGCGTTGGGCATTGTCTGAATAATTTTTGTACGACACTGACAAGGCAAGCCAAGGGGCTTATCTTAATCCAATAGTCATTTAGTTGGCAAAGTCTATACCTACGCGCTCGCTCGCTTGCAGTAGGGTCATATAAAACATTATTACAGAATAATCTGGATATTTACTAAAAGTACCTACCTGAGCTAATGACGTACCGAATTTGACCATAGAAATTTAGAGTTACGATACTTACTTTAGTGTTATTTTTGATTTAATACTTAACCATAAAAATAAATATTTAGTTACTGTACTTCTATTCTTGAAATTTGTGAAGTTGTAGAAAATGTATAGTGTGCAACATTTGGAGAAAGTACTTTTATCACTTTTTTAGGTATACGGCACTCGCCCTTCGGGCTCGTGGTACAAACCTTCCAAAGTGAATGGATCTTAAGAAAATTTGACAACGCATTTTTTTGGAGTCTTAAACTTAAAAATATTATTGATTGCTTAGTGTCGAATTTTTTAGTATTGTCAGATATAGGTACTAGAATTTTATAAAATAGTATATTATACAGTGGTGAAGACTATTATCATTAATGCTAAAAACACATGTGGCGTTTTGTGCAGAGTCGGCCGACGACTCTGCAGACGAAGCGTCGTATGATTGAATGCATAAAACAGACGAGAACGTAAGAATGTCGCAAGCCGCCAGGATGCCGAGCGTATAGTGGTCAGAACTCGTTATGTCATCAGTCATTTTTGGTTGAGTGCGAATTTTAAGCGAATGGCATTTTTATTCAAATAATTTCATCATGAAAGGTAATTTCAAGCAGCAAATAAGTTGAAGAGAATCCCTGGGTATACAAAATTATATTGCACAAGTTATTATTGAACTACTATCCCTGAACCTTCAAAATATTTAAATTTGTCCATTATTTATCTAGGTTAATAAAAGAAAATTATTAACCACTAATAGAGAAATTCAGCTTCTCAGTTGGCTAGAAGAAGCAATAATTGTCAACTTCCCAGCTAGTAGTGGAAAAACTTATTATTCTTGAAAACGGTAGCTACAAGGCTACCGAAGCGTTGGATTGTGTGGTTTGATTTTCCAAAAAAATTAATGAAAAGAATATTGAATACACCACGAAGAACATAAAGAAGATATGGTTATTTTGTGTTATTTTTCATCCATGTGGTCTGGCATCTAGTTCTAAACATTTCAACAAGGAGGGTCACATATGAAGTATACCTATACTCATTTCTATAGTGTCTTCTCCTTTGAAAGCGTTTTTTTAGAACAAAATTTGATATGGCTACTTTCATTATTGGATTAACAAATGTTGAATCCTTGTTAGTATTCACAAACACGGGAATTTTGGTATATTTGTTTTGAAGGCATACAGTGTAACTTCACATTATTAATATTTCTTAGCCAGGTGTCAAATACTCCAGGTTCACGTTTAAGAAACACAACAAAGTTTTTTACGTGGTTTGTTTATTTTTCCTTCCATTTTGACATCTTGACATTACGATTGTTGATGATCAGTGCCCTCTGCAGTTTGGCCGCATCGTAACTTAAAACATTCTCTCCAATCCCAGTTACAATTCTAGGTTGAAGTATTTTATGTGATATATCGAAAACTGACAGTGTACTACTTGTCAGTCAGACGACGGAGTAAACGCTTCTCGTGTTGCGTTTGTGAGTGCCTGGGCTAAGTCCAAGAACATCGCACTAGTATGAAATTCACTCACTTTTGTGTCCGAGAACTCTTAAGCGTCTTCTTGTTGTGTACTCCCCCACAGGGCTAAGTTCGAGAACATCGCACTAGTATGAAATTCACTTAGTTTTGTGTCCGAGAACTCTTGAGCGTCTTCTTGTTGTGTACTCCCCCACAGTCCGAGAACACATTAGAGCGACACTCGAGCGTCGCTCAAAATACACCAGTCCCGACTCGGTTAGAAATCGCACCTGTCAGTATGGTATATTTTGTGGTTAGAATTTAGATTGGTATGTATGACAATGTTATGACTGAATGTTTATTAAATTTTTACATTTAAAAATAATTTAATTTCCTTCTCCTATTCAAATTTAAAATATTATGAAGCTTATTTGTGGTAGATTGGCGTGCCTAAAGGGTTTTTAAAATTTTTCTGTATAAAACTCTTGGCGCCAGATTCATTAATGTTAGACCTAGGCTATCCCTTTAAGCAACTGTTTTCCCAATGTAAGCGAAATCAATGCGACACGTTTTTTATCCATATTATCAACTTAAAAGTTGATCAATATTTAAAAAAGTTTGGCTATAGTTAAAAACCACAAGAAGGTAAATCCGTTCGAGAACTCATTCGATGGAGCGTCGCACTACGATCGCCCTTTACCCCCACCAATCAAGTGCAAAATTTCAACCAGTGTGATGTTCTCGAACTCACCCCTGTCCGAGAACTCCTTAGAGCGACGCTCAAATTACACCAGTCCCGATTCGGTTAGAAATCGCACCTGTCAGTTTGGTTTGAATATTTTGTGGTTATGTATGACTATGAATATGTATTAAATTTTTAATACACCTAAGGGCAAAGTACCTCGCGAAATTATTTTGGTTCTCGGTCAATAATAATAGTCTTCATCACTTTGGTATATAATATACTATTGATTAGACCAAAAATAAACAGCCTCTATAAAGAAGATGAGTCTGGTTCAGATGACCTCGGACTGTCGGTCCTATAATTTGGAGGACGAAGCTGCGGAGCACATACTATGCTCATGCCCAGCCTTGGGCAGGGTAAGGTATAATACATTCGGTTCTAGTACCTTAGAGCCGAACGACCTTAAAAAAGTATCACCAAATACAACCATGGACTTCGCCAGAAGCACAGAATTATGGGGTGAATTGTAATATAGGGGTGAGCCACAATAGATCAAACGAAGATCACAGTGGAGGTGGCGCGAAGGCCCCACCCACATAGAACCTAACCTAATAGCCTCTATAATATTTCCAGCTGTTAAAAATTTGGATTTTATCTACCACATCCATGGTAAAAAAGCGAACTCTTCTTCGTACAATGAAATAATAAACAATGTATTGTATAAAAGATATTTATATTTTAATACTTAACCAATATTATTACAAGCTGGAACTCTTTATAGTTCTGTGGTTTACACATCGATAAAGATGTTTTCTCTGGATCAAATTTCTTCTTTGAATAATAGAGAAATGGGTTTAAAATTGTATGTCTTCGGTGTAATAGTGTCAACTCTATCCTAACATAGTATTCTTCTTAAGACAATATTGATGATAAGATGTCACGGAAGTATGAAGTTGATGGATTAAAAGTGATTTTTCGATAAAAGTAAAGTTAGGCACAAACTATTAAAAAAATACGGACAAGTAGAAAGAAGGTAGTCGTCCTTTTGGGTCAATAACAGTGTCTAGCCCAGTCTACTATTTCACTTTTTTTTCCTATTTCTTTTAACCCTTTTATATCTAACCAATTCCCCACCGAAACTTTGCGGTAAAGCTCCGAACAAATCTTCTTCCGACATATTAATGAGTTTTCTAGGCTCCTCGTCATGTTCTTCTTTGAAAATCCGCCTCCTGTATCTGGAAAGCGGTAACATACTTCTTTGTTTGACGGCTAAGAGATTTTGTTGATCGGAATCATCTAATAGAGCGTTAAACTCGTCCCTTTTAATTTTAGAATTGTCTATCGATTCTAATCGGTAAACTTCCGGTTGAAAATCGACCAAGTATTCCCCGTTTTGAAAGGGTTTCACGTCCGCGTATTTCCTAGCTTTAATCGATCGTTTTCCGATGCTATTGTCATCGTAATAATCGTTATCGATAGACGATGTAGAATCGAGAAATTGGCTGGTGTCGCATTTGCAGTTGGCGCCGTTTTTGTCGCAGGTACAGGATTGTTTGATCGATTTTTTATCGATATTTTTGGTTTCGACGTTATTGACGTCTTCGTAGTAATCGAAATTTTGATTGTTGTTGCTGCATTTGCAGTGATTTCCGGATTTGTCGCAACTGCATAGCTGCTTGACCGATTTTTTAATGGAATATTTTTCGGGTTGATAGACTGAGTTCATATCCTCTTCGTCTACTTTTGATATTTCTTCGTTATTTGGACATTCGCAATAATCGTTTTTTTCGCTACAATAGCAATCAGATCTTCCGCTCATTTTTTCGTCTAAAAATAAAAAAAAATGCGAAATAAGAAAAATTAACCCCGTTTAAAAAGTGTATTGTACAAGCATGGTAAGCAAATTAGTTTTTGTGAATTTGACTCATAGTCCAGGGCATTTAGAATAGAGGAAACACATTTTAGAGCGGAAAATTAATTTTCCCGCACCGTGTGGAAATAATTTTCCACCTCATTATAATAAGCCGGTATACTATTATCCAAAATTACAGCCATTCAACAAGCAACTAGCATCTGCTATAAATGTATGTTTACTTTATCAATAATCTAATAAAATATATTTTTAAATAAACTATAAGCACTTATAATCAGATAAAAATATCTCAACTTTTGATTAGTTTTGTTGACTTTCCTCACGCTCGTAGAAAAACTATTGCACCATTATGGGAACGATTGTTATGAAAAATCGCTCGGGAATTAGAATTACCCGATGGAGCACGGGGGTGGCTCTGTGGGGATGTGCGGGTGGTGACTTGGAAGAGGAATGGCAGCGTACATGGAAATCGCTCCAAACTCGTTAATCGGTGGTTTTCGGGGATGCTAAGTTCAATTCTGGCATTGGAATTACCCGGTGGTGCTCAGGGGCGCCTCTATAGGAGTAATCGGGGGTTCATTCTGGGGGGAAATCGCATAGTCCATGTAAACGACTCAAGTTACTCGGAGGTAATCGGGGATGCCCAACTCGATTTTGGCATTATAACTACCCGGGGGCGTTCAGGTGCGCCGCTGCAATGGTATCCGGGGGTCATTCTGGGGGAAAAATAGCAAAGTCCATGGGAAGTGCTCCAAACTCGTTACATGGCATCCCCGGAAATCCCCGAGTAACGAGTTTGGAGCGCATCCCGTGGACAATGCAATTTTCCCCCAGAGTGACCCCTAGGATACACCTGCAGAGGCGCACCTGAGCGGCCCCGGGTGATTAAGATACCAGAAATTCCCGAAAACCCCAGCATTCCCATGCACGCTGCCAATCCTCCACCAATTCACCACCGCGCACTACACCGAGCCACCCCTCTGCACCCCCGTTAATTCTAATTCCCGAGTATTGATTTCCGAGCGATTTTTCCGAGTTTCCAATCGTTTCCATAATGGTGCAAGTAATGATTTAATTGGAAAATGCATTTTCTAGCCCAGAACACATTTTTCAAAAAAGTGCTAACCCACATTTTTCTCAGTCTTTTCTGGGACCTTCCTGAACACAATGCAAAAAAACCACATCTCGATATCTGTTGTGCTCCAAAATTTCTTCTATTTTTCCTAAATGCCCTGGACTACCATTTTTTAAGTGACCTCACCAATAATCTCCTATGCAAAATGTCAACTAAATCAGACCAACTGTTTAGAAGAAGCCAAGTATGAAGCCGATTGCAGCGCCGCCTACCGGTACCAATTGTGAGTCTGAACCATCCAGTTACTTACTCAAACACTCATGGGGGAAAGGAAAAAGTAAGAACAAGTATTTAGGAAAAACTCAGCATGAACCCGATTGCAGCGCCGCTTACCGGTACTAATTGTGAATTTAAACCTTCCAGCTACTTACTCAAACATACACAAAAATTTCATCAAAATCGGACCCACCGTTTAGGAGAAGTTTAGTACGAATCAGATTGAAGCGCCACCTAGCGGGACTAATTAATTGTGATTCTACACCATGCAGTTATTCAATCGAATACACAAAAAATATCATCAAAATCAGAACAAGTATTTAGGAAAAGCTCAGCATTAACCCGACTGCAGCGCCGCCTACCGGAACTAATTGTGAATCTAAACCGTCCAGTTACTTACTCAAACACACACTCAAAATTTCATCAAAATAGGACCAACCGTTTAGGATAAGTTTAGTACGATTCGGATTGCAGCGCCACCTATCGGGACCAATTGTGAATCTAAGCCTAGGGAGAAACCGCTGATCGTATTTGGTATACACTAGTATGGTATTTCTGGTATTTAAAAAAAATTGGTATCATTTGGTAATAATTGGTATTATTTAGTATTTTGTTTGGTATCATTGGTAATTTTATAGTA
This sequence comes from Galerucella pusilla, assembly GCA_910591695.1. Taxonomy (NCBI): domain Eukaryota; kingdom Metazoa; phylum Arthropoda; class Insecta; order Coleoptera; family Chrysomelidae; genus Galerucella; species Galerucella pusilla. Next base: position 270,976 of record CAJUYI010000020.1, on the reverse strand, counting down.
ATTTTGTGGTAATATCGTAAAATTTTCAGGATACTTTTTTAAAATGCGCGTGCGAAGTAACATCGATAATTAAAAAGGAAAATTATGAGGAAATCTTGCAACGTCGCAACCCTTGTCACAACCACATCATCTGATCGACGATTTTCATGCGTTGCATTCGGCTTTTTACACTTTTTAAAATCTTCTCGCTTTGTCTCTTAAACGTCCCACAATTAATATAAACAGGAAGAGATATAACCGTGTCGACTTGCGTGTCAACGCAGATTGAGTTAACAGAGTGGTAATATTTGAGGTAATATTGGTATTTTCTGGTTATTTTTTGGTATTTTAAGTTGGTAATTTTGGTATTATTTGTCAAATATGGTATTCTAGAGAACAAATTTTGATCAGCGGTTACTCCCTCGATCTAAACCATCCAGTTACTTACTCAAACATACACAAAAAATTTCATCAAAATCGGACAGGAGAAGTTTAGTACGAATTAGATTGTAGCGCCACCTAGCGGGACTAATTAATTGTGATTCTAAACCATGCAGTTATTCACTCAAATACACACAAAAAATATCATCAAAATCAGAAGAAGTATTTTGGAAAAGCTCAGCATGAATCCGATTGCACCGCCGCCTACCGGGACTAATTGTGAATCTAAGACATCCAGTTACTTATACAAATACACACAAAATTTCATCAAAATCGGACCAACCGTTTAGAAAAAGCTCAGCATGAGCCCGATTGCAGCGCTGCCTACCGAGACTAATTGTGAATCTAAACCATCCAGCTACTTACTCAAACACACACACACACAAAATTTCATCAAAATAGGACCCATACACCGTTTAGGAAAAGTACGAATCCGATTGCAGCGCCACCTACCGGGACCAATTGTGAATCTAAGCCATTCTCGAAATTTTCCAAAGGCTTAGGAGATACAGAGGAAAATTTTTAGAAATCAAAACTCACTTTCTTCAGTTTCTTCGCTTTCATTAAATTCTTCTTCATCATCGTTATCTATTTCCGACTCGCCTACTTCCCTTTTCAATCTACGATCATAATTTTCTATGTTATCACTTCTTTTCTTCCTAATGTTAATCTTGTTTTCTTCGGAATTGAAATTCGGATCGATATCTTTGTTTTCTTCATCTAATAAAGTATTGGTTGTTTGTCTTTTCTGCCTTTTAGATTCGTCTTCTTTTTCGGCGATAGTATTCATTTCTTTCGTCACTTCATCTTTTATTTTTTTTATTTTATCCCGTATTTCGCGTTCTACTCTTTTTTCGTATTCCACCACTTCGTGAGAACCTTCGGAATTTGTCTCTTTACAATCGAATCCATCGTTGGATCTTTTAAAAACTTCCCTATCTTCGGTGGATATTTTATCAATTTTCGAGTCGTTATTTGAACTCAAATCAGGAGAGCTATAAAAAAATTAACTAGTAAAATACAACTTCACAAGGTTATTTTTAAAACTTACTTATCCAATCCCAAATTGTCGCCTCCTTTCAAAAGTTCGTTTAAACTAGTACCATTCAACGCAGTACTTATAGTATCATCAAATTGTTCATATCTTCTCACTCGATTTTCTGCTTTCCCATCTTTTTTTAAATCAATTTTATTTGTGCCCAATTCTAAATTTTCGTCTTCCGCGTCACGTTTAGCGTCTTCATTTAAATAATCATTTAGCAATCCCATATCGTCTAAAAGCGACTTCAATTTGCCTTCAACTTCAGAATTACCCCTTGTATCATCTAAATTTTTATTATCTTCTCGTTTAGACACCGTTCGATGCTTTGCAAGATCTTTTCTGTTATGCAATTGAAATTTTGTGAAAACAAAAGGATAATTTTCGGCGGAAAAAGTTGCTCTGTTCGAACGTTTCTCTTTGTTCATTTCGAGGTTGTGGAACGTATCGTCCACTGGATCAATTTTTGAAGAAAGCGGTTGGATATCTACAAAAGTTGGGTCCTCTTTTACCGCCAGGAATTTGTAGGAATCTTCGAATGGCTAAAAACTCCATTATATAAAAAGGAAGGAAGTCTTTCATTATCTGTACTGTCTACTTCCTTCGCCTATTGCTATGAGAAAAGCTCTGAAAAAACTCATAGCAGGTAACGCGGACCTGCGATTTGAACCTCATGAACAATTTTCCTAATTATAAAGCAATCCTTACTTATTACTCTATGAAACTATCTAAGAAACTGCTTATGTAACCACTATATCACGCACGTGCTATACTGGTTGCATAGCTGGTAGTGTAAAAAAATTGCATCAAACGTGACGTTTCGGGCCCATTGAGAGGTTATCAGTAAATATTTGCGTATAATTGAAATTGTTTACCTGTAAAATTCCTATGGGTGCATTATTTTTATATAAAACAGCACATTCAGTATCTTCTGTATCCATTTCTGCTCTTTTTGATAAAAAGTGATGCTTAGTACCAAATTTATTTTTGTGTTTGTGTCGATAACTATCACGCAAATGCAAAGGAGTATCTTTAAATTCCAACAGCGAATCTGTTTCTTTTGAATCGCTAAATTTAAAACATTGAAATGTTAAAAAACAAATTCTGAAATATTTTTATCCTTGAAATAGTGTGATAACGAAATTTGTGCTGATAGATGTTGGGTTAGATTCCCTTGGAAAGTAGATGTTATAATATTGTTTCAGATAAATAAATTGGACCCAATAAGCGGAGGGACAAAAAATGGTGTGGATAGTAAATAATATCTCATTCAAAAGTATAAATGTTTAGGTACTCTATTGTCAATATGTTATTAAAGTATAGTATTAAACTTAACATACCTGTCTTTTGCTGTTTCACTCAACTCATCTAAATTGTCACTAACGCTCCATCTTGTAAATAATATTACAAATATTACGGTATTAAAATTTACCATCGTAGAAGGAATGTAAAATAATTTAAATGTATAATTTTATATAAAAATGACAAATGTTTACTTTATTAAGGCTGTCAAAGGTATAAAAATGACATTTACATTTTAAATTTGAATGATTTCAGACAAAACCATTTCTAGGTTAGGACATAAATCATAGAGCAGTCGGGTCGGAAGTTAATACGCATGCCTACGAAAAGTCAGTTAGGCATATAGTAACTCTATGGTTCCGTTTTACCACACAGGAGCTATGCACATTAGTCCAGTCGGGTTAGCATTAAAGGTGGATGTAAGAGCAGTAGGCGAGATTTTTCATGGAATCTCTCAAAAATATCATGGTTAATTATAATAATCAATTGCCTCCACCGGTTTTTAGGCTGTGCTAATAGGGGACTTCGGTCCAAGTTGCCAACCCAAAAAATTTCACATTTTTCTACCACTGGGGAAAGATAATTTTCGGACGATTTTGTCATGTAAAGGTTCGTATTATTTATAAATATCCGGAAACGGAGCCTCAACTCTTCAAATTAGATAATTTGATGCAAATATCGATATTTGTAAAAGTCATATTTGATTGGCTGAAAGTTGTGTTGGAGCACCTGATTTCACGTCAATAATGTCACCAATACGCCATCCCTAACCTCGCTACCATTATTGACGTGAAATCAGGTGCTCCAGCCAGCTCCAACACAACTTTCAGCCAACCAGATATGACTTTTACAAATATCGATATATATCTAATTTGATCTAATTTGAAGAGTCGAGGCTCCGTTTACGGATATTTATAAATAATACGAACCTTTACATGACAAAATCGTCCGGAAATTTTCTTTCCCCAGTGGTAGAAAAATGTGAAATTTTTTGGGTTGGCAACTTGGACCGAAGTCCCCTATTGCACAATAACAGTTTATAGCCAAAACAACCAAAAATGGACCTGTTTTTCGCCATGTTTTCGAACTTTACTCGAAATGTATTAAGTTTATCGTGCATATTTATGGAAACAAAGTTATAGAGCGTGAAATTTGCTATAAAATTCCGTGGTTCAGAATGTGAAAGTTTCCATTACAGCTATTATATGCAATGATTTAATCAACAATTATTTCGGTTTAACTGACGATAGTTTAAAAAAGTGGTTAAATTTTTACCTTAGTAGGTAACAATTAAGATATCTGTGCGGTTTTCTATTTTAATTAAAATCTGAAAAAACCCACTTAAAAGGACTTGGGAAAACACAACTTTTGGCATTTTGAACGTTTAATTCGGACCATTTAATCCCGAGTTATTGAATCCCAAACTTGATCAACGATTCTCGACAAACCATCAAGAAGCTAACGAAAAAGAAAATACCGACATGCAGGTACGATTCAACCTCTAGCCACATATTATAATCTGCGCTCTCACCGCTATACTCAGCTATGCCCTCCCCTCGGAATCACAGCGCCAAGAGCCTCTTCCGCGCACAATCTCTCTTCTATTTAATTCAATTGTTGATAAGTTATGAAAGGTAGGTGTGTTGAGAAATATCTGGGAAGTATGCAGAAGGACCTGACCAATTTTTTTACTTATTTATCCGCTGTGGCTGCAGGGATGGGAATTTTTACATTTTGAACCACGGAATTTTATAGCAAATTACACGCTCTATAACTTTGTTTATATAAATATGCACGATAAACTTAAGACTTTTCAAGTAAAATTAGAAAATGTCAAAAGACAGGCCCATTTTTGGTTGTTTTGGCTATCAATTTTTATTGTGCAATTAGCACAGCCTAAAAACCGGTGGAGGCAACGGATTATCATTAACCATGATATTTTCAAGGGATTCCATCAAAAATCTCGCCTACTGCTTTCACATCCATGATTGGGCTAACCCGACTGGACTACTCATATTCCGAGTCTTATGATGAATTGTTGAGATTTTCTGAAAATTACATTATCAGTGAGTGCAGATGCTGTTAATTAATGTATGCGCTACTTTTCGCGCACTGTATAGCTGAAATACACCACTTTTGATAAATTTATCTAAATCAAATCAACTAATCTCAATTTGAAGAATAAAATCCAAAACAAGACAAATTGAATTTCAGATTCGTCGCAAACATGAGAGTGATTTTAGGATTATTTTTGGTATTCTTCTTGGGAAGGACTGAAGCTATAAAAGATAGCCTAAAAGTTGATCTTATACGGGATGTAAGTGACATCAAACCCGATTTTCTTCCAAGGGATCTTATAAACAAGCTGCAATTAATATTAGCCAGAAATATCGTGAGGTTTGTAATTTTCTTTACCTTTAAATTGTACAAATTAAAATTTTTTATTTTTAGCAATTCTGATATTAACGCAATATTGAATGAGTATGCTGATAAAATATTTGAAAATATACAACAACTGCTTAGAAATAATAATATGACTGTAATCGATATCCCAGATGCCGATTTAAAAGTAAGTAATTTCCAGAATAAATAATCAACTTTTAAAGAATATTTAAAAAAATATGAATTTTCACTTGTATCTTTTATAACTGGCAAAATTCAGTATCGTCAAGTTTTTGTGGTATCTGAAGATTTATTAAATAAATTTACATTATCTAAAACATTTCAATAACTTTTGCGTACTTCAGTTTGATAATATTTTTTATCGGAGAGATTTTATTGTTTTTTAAGCATTTCATCTTAAAAAGAAATCTCAAATGTCTCATTTCAACGACCTATTTTGAATGTAACGCACTAAAATGCGATAAATTAACGAGCCCCCTATCAAAATTTGCGCGCGTCACTGTATTCTAACATTTTTATACATGTACTCGACTCCGGCGCAGTGTATGCTTTGGTCCCATATTTCTGTTACGGTTTCACAAGTACCAAGAAAAAATCGTCCCAAGTTTTACCACATTTAAAAATTGCTAATTATCAACAAAACGAATATTTTTACCACCTTTTTTCAAACCTTTCCTAATTAGGCACTTCACTTTGGGACAACCTGTACCGACTATCTCAGAAACTATTTATATACAACTTAGAGAAAACGAGAAAACGATAGAATTTATTTTCAAGGTTTCTACCACATCGCTAGAGGGTTATTTTTTTATAAAAATATATCATTAAAGTATATCACAAAATTTAAATATCCGTTATTGGTTATTGTTACAATTTTTTAACAATTATCAAATTTTTTTTTGTATTTTTGCCCACCCTGTACCAATTTGAAGCAGTGTTATACATTTTTGGAATCAGCTCAGCAAAGGAAATCCGGAAATTGAAAAATTTTGATACAAAATCGACCCGTTTCGAGAATTTTTTTTGTTGATTTAACAAAATAAATATTGAATTTATGCGTTACTTTACATATTTATGTATATTGAAAAATTCTTAGCCTACTATAGACCAAACAAAATTTCAATGTCAAAATATTCTTCTCTTAATTGGATACATTTATTACAGTGAACCTGCAACGTCTCTAGACCTTTCAAAAAAAATGTTTCTTCTTGCTCTGCAAACCAGACCTCCACAGCTTTTATTACCTCCTCGTTAGATGATAGTCGGACGGAGCCAAATCTGGTGAATAGGTGTTCTAATAATTCAAACCCTAAATCACGAATTTTTTGCATGGCAACATGAGATTTGTATGCAGGGGCGTTGTCCTGCAAAAACAAATCACCTTTGGATAGCTTTCCGCGTCTTTTCTCTTTAATTTTTTCCCATAGAGTGGTCAGTAATGTCGAATAGTAATCTCCGGTTATTGTTCTTCCCTTATCCTAATAATCAATCATGATTACTCCATGGCTATCCCAAAAAACAGAAGCAAGAACTTTTCCAGCAGATTTTTGGACACGAAACTTCTTGGTCTTGGTCTTGGAGAGGACGAAGGACATTGATCACCAAGGGTATTAAGCATATTTTCGTAAATCTGCTTACCTCTTAACCCTTTTAAATACAGCTACTTGATGATGGCTCGATACTCCAACTTTTCGATTTTCACAATTTCGGTGGGCATCTTTTTTCTTATAATTTATTGCGTAAATCTGCTTTACTTTTTTGGCGTCCAACTTCACACTGACACTTCTAATGAGTTATTGTTCGTTGCTATGGTAACGCAATATTTTGTTTATGCATGAAACCAGTCTAGGCTATCTAGATATCAATACATCCTCGATAAATCAAAGGTACTGCCTTCGATATTGTGACGACAAAAAACTATATATACATCAACCGATATCTGACAATGCAATGACCTCCGACAATACATTGACAAACGACACTATGCGTCAAACGTCACTTTCAAGTAAAACCAACGTTTTTTTTCGGTTATTTAATAACGATAAACATTTTTTCAGTTTGAACCTGCAGGACATCTCGACATGTGGAATGGAACATTGCAAGATATCGATACAATTGCTAGAAGAGAAGATGTTATCCTTTCTTACGATTCTTCTACTAAAAAATTGTCCCTAGTACTTCCAATCAAATTTGATGACATTAAGGTTAGTGCACAGTACCAAGGAAAGAATTCTGTTCACGTGGATATTTAATATTAGAGAAATAATATTTGGTAGAAACACGAGTATAGAAACGCTCGGTTTAAAAAAGAGAACATGTGGAAGGAGTTGCGATAATGAATTGTGAACTAGAAATACTAGGTTAGGTTTGTGGCGAGTGTGTCTATTAGTTCTTCCACTGCAGCACGCTAGAGTATAATTGTGGTGGTAGGCAGTTATAAATATAAAAGTACATGAAAATAAACTATTTCTCCCTAACATATTGATATTGCTATGTGGTTCAAGAATTTATTCTAAGATCATATGTTTGATTATTTTTTAAATTGCATGAAAACTGAATTATGTTAATGTTAATATGTATAAGGAATATTTCATGGCAGCTAGAAAATTTCAACAGATAGCCGGCACCACCTAAGGCTCCTGGGCTTATTGTGGATCCTCCTAGTGTTCTGACAACAACCTATTCAGCCAATCCGTTCCTTGTATTAGTTCATACAGGTTCTTTGCTGGTTGGTTGTATACATCTTTTGGAGTCATTTGGCTTCTGCCATACAGTTTCTGCCTTCTGTGGTCCAGCGACTCACAGTTGCATAGTATATGCAGAGCTGTTTCGGTAACCTTTTTGCATCTTCTGCATGTAAGGTCTCCGTTATACAGCCTTATTTTGTTTAGGTGCTCCTTTGTGGGAAAGTGTCCCGTAAGTAGCCCCGTTATGGTGCGTAGTTTGTTCCTGCTCGTTGAGAGCAGTTCTTTCGCTACCTTTTCTGATGGTTCTTTTATGAATTTCTCCCCATGTGTTTGCCTGGGCGTATTCTTTCAGTGTTTATTGTGCTGTTCTTTTGTAAGTATGTATTTTGGGGTGACATTCACTGAAACCTAAAAGATCTATTGTGCCCTCTTACTTCTACTTAGTTTCTGAGTAGTCTCAGAAACTAGTAGTTCCTTCAGTCCTATTTCCCGGAGGAATTTTAGGATGTCTGCAGGCTTTAATTTAGGTAAATGTTCCTCTTCTATCCCGTAATCTCCCAGGTGCTGTGCTCTAGGATTCTGAAGTGCTGTGCAGTTGAAAAGTACGTGGATGGAGGTTTTCTTCTTCCATTCCACAAAATCTGCATTCTTCCTCCACTATTTTGAGCTATTTCAGGTGCCCATTCAGGCGACAATGTCCCGTTAGGATTCCTGTTAAAACTCTTAGCGCAGTTTTACTCTGACTTATGCATTTATTTGATCTCAACAGGTTGTAGTCACCCAGAAGAGTATTTGTTTGTATAAGCCATACTAGCTCTTTCCAATGGTCAGATCTTCTCTTTTTCTCGGCTTTACCTATTTCTTCCAATATTACATTGGGGCTGATTCCACAAAAGGGTTCAGGCCCCCGAAAGGTATTTCAGTCCCCCTCTTTGCTAGTTCATCTGCTATGTCATTTCCTACTATTTCAGTGTGTCCTGGAATCCATAGTAAGGTGACTGTATTGTTCTCGCCTAGTTCATTGAGTTTGTCTAGGTATTCCCACACCATTTTGGAACTGATTACTCAAGAGCTCAGTGCTTTAATGGCTGCTTGACTATCCGACATTATGATAATCCTTTGTCTTTTGTATCCTTTATCAATATTGAACTGGGCGCACTTTCTTATGGCGTGGATTTCAGCTTGAAGGATACTTGGGGTTTTTCCCAAGTTTTCAGAGTGTTTGGTTCCTGGCCCGAACACTCCTATCCCAGTTTCTTCTATTGCTTTTTAGCCATCTGTGTACCATTGGATGGCATTATTTCCAAGTCTGGTAATGGTATTTGGATCCCATTCCTTCTTATTGCTTAATTCCGTGACAAATTTCTTTGAAAAGTTATACTTTTTCACCATACCGTCTAGTGGCATGTACCAGGTTCTGTTCTTCCACCCACCCTTTCAACCATGACCTAGTTGAGCATCTGGGAATGCTCACAGTTGGTTCGGGTCCATTCATCAGTGTTGACGATCCCGCTCTTGCGAATTCGTCAGCTTTTTCATTGCCAGCGATTCCTTTGTGACCTGAGATCCACTCGAGTGTTACACTGTTCCGAGTCGCCAGTCTTCTAACTTCTTCGCCGCATTCCCATACCAGCCGAGATGTTACCTTAGAGCTCTGAAGGGCTTTAAGGGCAGCTTGACTGTCACTGTAGATCCTGATCTGTTTTATTGTTGTAGGATCTCATGTTATTTGCCCTTGCACATGCAAGTATTGCATAGACCTCTGCTTGAAATACCGAAGCGTATTTTTCAACGAGACGATAGCCTAAATACTTTAAAAATAAACTATATATCAACTAGGAGCGTATAAATGACAGGCGGTAAAGTAGTAACATAACAATATTGAAGTAAATATGTAAACATCAGAAAATAAGAAATAGAAAACTAAAAAGAAACAAGAAAACCCAGGCCCAAACCCGGTTGATAAAAGTGTAAATGTATAAAAATATCAGCAAATAAGAAATAAAAAACTAAAGAAAAACAAAAAAACCCAGGTCCTAACCGGGTTTCGAACCTACGACCTCCGAGTTGTAAGCTAAATACCCTACCAACTGCCCCAATCAGCTCACATTGAGGCCCGGTTTATCAATAGCAATTTATCCGTCAGTTAATGCTTAACTACCAGTTATTTTGGAAAGGTCGGTTTATCAACAACAGGATAACTTTATCCGGCAGATAAAATGTCAAATATTTATCTTTCAGTTTCAACTGGCGGATAGGTCGATATCTGGAGGTTAAGGTCTATTACATAACCTCACTTTATTCGGTAGAGTTGTTGTGTTTTGATTTCGTTGTGGTGTTGTGTCATATTTACTTGGGTTATGAGCAAAGTGAAAAATGGAAAGTACTAGTACTACTAAGAAGAGAGGATGCAATTTCACAACATAGGAGAGAAATTTGCTTCTAAAAATTGCAAATAAACATAAAAATGTAATAGAAAATAAAAAACGGATGGGGCAGCCTCGAAATCAAAAGAGGAGGCTTGGATGCAGGGTTAAGCAGTAGTTCGACATTCAAGTGGATCCTCAATCAGTTCTAATATTGATAGAACAGTCTCTTTTGTCATCCTAAATCTTGCATGAAAATCCTGGTCATCCCACTTTTCGAATTTGTCCACTCCTTCCCTAACTGTATAAGGTCTTCTTTCGTACTCAAGAACTTGCACAATATCCTCATCCTCGTCGCTATCCAGAATATAATCCTTCAGAAAATTCATATTCATCAACAACCAAAAAATAAAAACACATAAACCTTTGGATAAACTTTCACCAATAACCTAACAAAAATATCAATTGATGTTACATGACCTTGTTCTTGTAACAGCCAATGAGATTGCTTACATTCATTCGTCAGCATTGCCAACTTTCTTTATCTGTTAGTTAACAAACTAAAGAATAAAAACGAGTTGATAAACCGCTTCCAAACAAACTGGAACTTTATCTGCTAGTTACTTTTATCCGACGGATACTTAACTGATGGATAATATCGGTTATTGATAAACCGGGCCTCAGTCACATCAAATAGAAGGTTAAAGGCTGCTTGGACGCATGCGCACTTCAACTACTAAATTTGACGTGGTGGGTGGAATCTGTCGGGAAAATAAGCTCTCGTCTACTCACCTCGGCCCTCACGGTTGAGATTATGATTTGAGTATAGCTATTAAATCAAGCGTTGTTATACCAACTATACCTGTTTCTTTCTAAAACAATATTTTTGTAATTTACAGTTTGCTTATGAGAAATACCACGCGAAAGTCCTTTTGCTCAGTATTTATGGAGCAGTTCATGGTTCTGTTAAAGATATCAAAGTCAATGCTCAGTTAAGTTTTGATTTGAATACATACAATGCTAGTCTTGATCATTATGACATGAAAGATTCTGGGTAAGTTCATTTTTAACTGTTATTAACCCGAAGGATATTAAAAGTATCATCTGGTTTTAGGAAGGTATCTGTCAAATTTACCGGAAATGGAATGGTTGATTGGTTATTGAACGCCATGACGGCCGTTGTTGACACTTTTTTGGGACAAGTAATTGTCAATGTTTTGGCTAAATTGATTAGGGAGACTTTGCGGGATGTGTGCGAAAAACTCAACGAAGATATCGCTAATATACTCAATCCTTGAGAAACCATAAAAAAGTTATTGAATTTGGGAAAATAAATTTAAATTTCTTTCTTATTTGCCTTTTTTTTAAACCCATTCATTCTTGATTGCTAAACGATACATCTCGCGGAAAGTAGTCTTACTAAAGTGACGTGCCCTTAGAGAAACTATTCCTGAAACAGACCTATCATTTTATTATTCTTTAAAAAGAGCGGGAAAATGAGTAGCTATTCTCGAACTGCTTATTAGAGTACACATTATCGATCAAACAAAATGGAAACGAACAAACAGCTTTCGGAAGAGTTTTCTTTAGAATTAATAATTGTTGTGATACAAGAATTGGTAGATCAACTGACAATATTGAAGAAAATCAACAACTGGCAAGATGCAGAGCACGATGATTTTAGATTCATTTCATTGGAGGAAAGATTTAGTGAAACTGTTTTCGACACTCAAGTTCCTGTGAAGAATTTACGAACAGAAAATTTTAATAGCATAGCAGTGATAGCCAGTAGACTTTTAGAAGAATTAAAAAATGAAAAAAGTTACGCAAAGTTTTCCGAAATTGTAAGTACACTGAAAAAAATGAAATCTGATGAAGAAAATTTACTTGAAGATGCGAAAATTAAGGAGAATGTTGTTAAACGACTTAAAACTGTAGTGGATAACGAACAAATGGCTTACATTGAGAGAATTATTAAAAGTATGACTGATATTGGTGTAATTAAAGACCAAATAGAAGTAGGTTCTCTTTTTTTTTTGGTATTCAAATGAGTCTGTACTAGATTTTCATATTTTAGAATTTTCAAATCGAAAGCGAGATCAAATTGAACTATGTGAAGGATTTTCAAAAATCTAATTTTGAAATGAAGGATATAAAATTAACCAATAGTATAAAAGAAGAAATTGAAAGAATTCAATCAACAAAAACAAAAATTGATCAAGACATTCGTGTTAATAAGGAAGTTAAAGCTGCCATGGATGAAATGATCAAGGTAAATTTTTATCCTTGCTATACATAAAGTTACAAAAACTAATATAATGCAGTTATTTCATAGAATACCTAGTTATTCCATGAAATAACTGATCGCGTCCGTTAAAGTGTGTAATATGGTAATGATTTAGCACTTTAACTAGTTATTCTATGAAATAACTAGGTACTCTTAAAATTAACTAATGAGAGACAGTTGAAGCGTAAAATAAACAATTTATCTAATATGAAATTAAACTAATGATAGATAATTTATCTAATTTAAGCAGCGTATAAATGGTATTTATGGAAACGTACCTTAAAATCGGATTAGTAAAATGACACTTACAAAGAACATTATTTTTAAAACAAAAACATTTTTGTTGACACATTGGGTTTTATAGCACGCTAAACAAGCTCCTTCCCCATGGCCTAAGATAGTTCATAAATGCAGTAAGGGTGGAAGGTAAATGTATTTGTAGTGCGAGATAAATGATATAGATTATTTTACACTTTAACGGGCTGCATATCGTTATTCTATGAAATAACCAGTTAGTCCATGAAATACAAGAGAGTTTTACACTTTAACGGACACGATCAGTTATTTCATGGAATAACTAGGTATTCTATAAAAGAACGGATTTCATACTTCAACGGTAACATATAAGTACATGTTATATGATTTTTCACAGGAATTGGAAGATAAAGTGGAAGAATGGAAGATAAAATACAACGAAAAATTGAAAGAGATGAATGGAAAATTGGATGTTTTACATGGAAAGCATAACAAACAATTAGAAATAATTGCGAATTTCAAGGAATTGGTATGTAGTTGATAATGTTTTTTATTTTATTATTTAAATATTTTCAGTTTTCGAAACGTCAGAAAGAGATCGACGACTATAAACAGTATAAAATCGAGCAAGAAATATTGAGAAAAGAAAAAGAGAAGAAAAATAAGGCTGCTACGAAGATACAGGCTTGGTGGCGTGGTACGATGGTTAGGAAAGGTTTTGGCAAATTTCGGAAAAAGAAGGAAAAGAAAGGAAAAAAGAAAAGTTCAGAGAACAAGGAAAAGAAAAGTTCAGAGACCAAGGAAAAGAAGTAGAAATGAAGTAGAATTGACACTAGAAATGTCAAACTAATGTTTAAGGAAAAATACTTTTTTGTTCCAACTCAATTACACACACTGTATATAAAATATTGTCATTTTATCGAATTAGAAGGAAATTACTTTTTTTGCTTAAACAGTTTGTCAATATTTTTACTATATACACAAAACACACTTCTTTATTTTCTTGAAAATATGTATTCGAGATTTTAAAAAACCTCAGTGTTTGAGCAATTTAGAATATTTAAATACAGAACAATTTCAAGATAGAATTCCATAACCAAAAATTTAACAGAAACATCTGTATTTGTAGAGTAGGGAGGGTGAGTGTAGGCTCACAGCGCTTAGGCCAGAAACATATAACGAGAAACAAAATAAAATGTCCATGTAATCGATTCTTGTATTATTTTGTACAAAAATATGATTTTTGTTTCAAAAATCCAACAAATCCTCCAATTAAATATCAAAATAACTTTCCAACTATAATAATAAGAATGAGGATATCTAGCTTTTGGTATTTTAGGAGCTACTTTGCAAAAATTCATATAAATAATGTTTAAATCGAATATTTTAGGAAAAAACTGGAGAAATTAAGAACTCCTAAATGTTTTCAACTTTCACTACAAACACGTCATATAACTAAATATGAAGTTAGCAGCTTTCTACAAAAGCTAGATAACATATTGGATAACATAATAACCTATATCACGATTTTAAAAAAGAAGACGACATAATTATGGTCCTATGTCAACTTTTATCTAGCTAACTTCTCTTCCAGGTAATGTACCGGGTGGCAAACTAAGAACGGCCGTCGGCCATATCTCAGGAGTGGATTATAGTACAGGTTCGGGAAAAAAAATTTTATAACAAAAGTGGCCTCGAGAAACGCCTGGAAATTATTTTCAGATTTGTAGGTCCACCGCTAGAGGGCGTATTTGACAGTTAAAATTTTAAAATGCAAAATTTTTCAAAATTTACCCAATTAAGGAGCATATTAAATATTATAATCACATTCCTCGACAAATTCTGCATATTTTTAATAGGACAAGTTCAAGTCTATCTCTTCAAATAAGGGGTGAGGGAGAGTGGGAACCTTGTTACGAAAAAACTCCTGTAACTCTGGTTCTGCTTGACCGATTTTAATAAACTTGATGGTGTTTGGAAGAGCTTTTGTTTAACAATCGAAAATTTGTAAATATGAAGCAATCTGATTGATAGTATAAACGCTAGAGGGCGCTGTTTAATTTTTTTTTAATATTGTGTTTTCTCGTAACAATTTTAAATGAAAGCATACAAATTGAAGTAGGTCTTTAAAAAGTAGTCTGAATTAGTGATGAAACACTGCAAACAGCAAGGTGATATCTCTTTTCTATCCAGAGATATCGTAAGAAACAGGTAAATGGCGGGAATTGTTCTTCCAACATCTAGAAGGCTGGTTCCGTTAACAGAAGTTATTAAATTTTGCCTGAAATGAAAGATCTTACATTGGTCTGCAGTGATTTAAACTGTCATCATACTTATGGTTGCCACTAGATTGCCTAAATGTAATGATGGCTACTAACAATGAGAACAAATTTCAAAATAATGTGATAAATCGAACAATTGAAACCTTTAATAAATAACTAGGTACGTATTTAGTGCCGCCCTAGATGTTCGAAATTTCCATCATTTTTAAATGCATGAAATCAGTCGCTGAGGGGTAGAGAAAACAGCAGCTTCAATTTATGCCCTTGAAATACTTCTTATTGTCTATCGTTTCCTTTCAACGATGTCAGCTCTTGTTGCGGGTTTATCGGCTTAAACGAGATCTTTTACTCGCCCCCACAAATAAAAATCTAAACAAGTTAGGTCTGGAGACCTCGGTGGTCTAATAAATGAACTTCCAAATATCGGTTTTTATTGATATTTTATGCTTTTGATTTACACATCGCTTGAAAACTAATATAACATTCTTATATAATTGAAAAAATGTAGCACAGCTTACTTCACCTGCCTTCTAGACGTTGGAAGATCAATTCCCGCGATTTAACTGTTTCTTACGGTATCTTAGGATAGGAAAGAGATATCGCCTTGCGGTTTGCAGTGTTTTATTACTAATTTAGTCTACTTTTAAAAAATATAATTCAATTTGTATGCTTCCGTTTAAAATTGTTACGAGAAAACACAATATTTAAAAAAATATAAAACAGCGCCCTCCAGCGTTCATGTTATCAATCAGATTGCTTCATATTTACAATTTTCGATTGTTAAACAAAAGATCTTTCAAACAACATCAAGTTTATTAAAATCGGTCAAGCAGAACCGGAATTACAGGCGTTTTTTTTGTAACAAGGTTCCCACTGTCCCCCACCTCTTATTTGAAGAGATAGACTTAAAACTGTCATATTAAAAATATGCAGAATTTGTCAAGGAATGTGATTATGATATTTAATATGCTCCTTAATTGAGTAAATTTTGAAAAATTTTGCATTTTAATATTTTAACTGTCGAATACGCCCTCTGGCGGTGTACCTACAATTCTGAAAATAATTTCCAGGCGTTTCTCGAGGCCACTTTTGTTATTTAATTTTTTCCCGAACCTGTGCTATAATCCACTCCTGAGATATGGCCGACGGCCGTTCTTAGTTTGCCACCCGGTACATCACAGCATAAATGGTGAGCTATGTGAGAATAAAAATATTCAAAATAGGTAATTGATTCCCCATCATGATTTTGTTCACCACCAACAATTAATACTACCTATTACCTTCAGTAATACAAATACACACACAAATCGTCACTGTTTTTCAAAATCTCATCAAATCCAGAATGTTTGTGAATCAGGGCAATGAAAGGAGAGAAAAGGGAATAAGACAATTTTGGACACAAAATTAAAAAGTGTTGAATATAGTTTTATCAACAACCGGGTAAAAAATAAACGATTTCCGGAAAAAAACGCCACCAGAGAACTAAAAATTATGTTTTGGAAAAAACTATTTTTTGTTCCAACTTAATTACTTACACACACTGTATGGAAAGCCAAAGTAGTTGCTCTGCACTGATAAAAAGGTAAGTATTAACAAAACCCATTTTATAAATTTCAAACAAAATAACTTTTTCTGCAGACAGTGTCTGACATTACTTTGCCTGAATATACACTTTTTCTGCTTATTTCCAGGGAAATTTTAGTGGTTCATAGTTGATTTTAAAATACTGTTACGCGAGCTGCTGCATTAATGTGCTCAATTAGTGCCCCCAGTGAAATTCCCATATGATACGACTATGGCTCCTCCGCCGTATTTTCAAGAATGATCTGGAATACGTAACATCTAGAAAAACCCGGCGCATCCACCAAAACTTCGAGTTCGAGAGGTTTCTAGAAATACATACGTGCGAGTATAAATAGGCGACGAGCATCGCAGCGGAGTTAGTTAGTCAGTTAGTGTTGATACTGAAAGAAAGCAATCGCGCCTCGATAAACTGTTTATGAAGTGACTCTCATATAAATTATAGTTACTGAGTTATATAAATTATTAAATAAGGAGTGTATTTAAATATAAATCTGTAAATATAAATTAATTGTAGAAATAAATTAGAATAAACGTTACAATACCTTATTTTTTAAACAATATAATTTTAATATTACAATAAAAAGGAACAGTTTATTGATAGAATTTTGGACCAGTTAATGTATACCCAACTGATTCTTTTATTACTTTGTATAAAAATATGATTTTTGTTTTAAAAAGTCCTCAAAATAATTCAATTAATATCAAATTCAAGACCCATAAACATATTCTATCAAAAAATAGTAGCTCTCCCCCTAATAATAACAGTTTTGGTTACCTTCAATATGACAAATTCACTATTTTTCGCACAAATCTTCACAATTCTTTAAAACCTCATCAAAACTAGAATGTTTATGAATCATAAAGTAACCTTGCACTTGTGCAGGGCTAATATTCTTCTTAAATTGTGCTAGTTTTTCTGCAAACACTTTTGCTTGAGACGGAGCTTCTACACCATTATAAAATCTGAGGAACATTTTTTCTATTTGAGAATTCGAACACCAACCAATATGTTCTTGGATATCCACTCGACCTGGTCTTATCAAAGCTGGATCTAGCCTATAGATAACAAGAATATTTAATGTAGATGATTTCAACTTAAAACCGAACATCTTCTGTATGTTCCTTGTGGTTTATCCGAGGGTTTATCTATTATTCTTTTTGTTAATTTTTTGGGAAATCTTTTTTATACTTTTCCTACGATCATATAGGAAATTAACATAGGTATATCGCACTCGCTACTCTGGAGGAAAGTTTCTCATATCATCATAGTGACGCGAACCGTGCACTATGATATCACCCTAGTGTGATATAATATCGCACGGTTCACATGAATTCGATTAACGTGGCTTTCTTATTTTAATTTACCTCCGTAATAACTACAAATATAGCACAAAACACAAAATCTGTTCAAAAATTATTAAGATTCGCAAAATTTTGTGATAAAAAAAACAACTAGGTACGGCCGGAAATCGAATCGCGGTCTACTCCAGCATTCTCCGAATTGTCATGACGCGGATAGCTGTCAAATGTTCTTATTTTGGGTATATCTATAGTATCGCTGTAAGAATTTAAAAAAATCAAATTATAAAGATTTAAAATGTCTTCTGCGTTATTTTGAAAATATTTTGCACTTCAAACTGATTATTTTAAAAATAATCATATGTTGTAGGTAGGTACAGTTATTGATGTTTTCAAATAAATAAAACCATCATATTATTATATAGTAATTATAAAATTGAAAAACCTAAGGTACTTTTTAAATATTTATGGCCGTAGGAAAAATAGTGTACATAAATCGTTGCAAAGTGAATTTCACTCATTTCATTTCCGCACTCACCCGATGTCAACATTATTTTTTAAAAACCATTACATAAAACAATATTTGTTACAATTATCGCATGGTCGTAGGAAAAATAGTGTACATTACTTGTGCGAAAGTGATTTTTCACACTCGTTACGTAATATACTATTAATCCAACGACTTAGTTATCCAGAAAACAGTATCAAGAATAATTATGTTTTAAAAAAATTCTGGCCCTTATCTGACTACAAAAAAATAAATTCCCAAATATTGTGAAAGGAAAGAAAAATCAATATTATAATACAACTAAATGCGGATAAATGTGTACCATCTACTGTGAGTGGATCTTAAAAATTTGACAACAAAATTTTATAAAGACTTACGTTATTCTTGATAGCGTAAAAAAGATTGTGGTTTGATTTCCCAAAAATTGACAAAAAGAATTAAAATTGAACCTGAACATTCAACTGAAATAACCTAGAATCGTAAATTTATATTAAGTACATAAGAAAAAAGATACCACTGGTTATAATAGAACAGAACAAAAAATATTCAATTCACTCACCTTTCTCTATAATTTGTTGTCATAAACACAATTCTTGCTTCCGTACTGGCTACTCCATCTAAACAATTCAATAGTCCACTAAAAGTGATCCTATTTAAGCCTTCGTAAGCTGCTTTTTGACGAGCTGTATCTTCTCTCGATATAAATGCAGCATCAATATCTTCTAGTAATATTATACTTTGTTGTGGTGCAACACTAAGAAGATGATTGAGTCTATCATCTGATAAACTTCTTTCAGAAAGGTTTAATATACAAATTGAAAAGTTTAATTCACCAGCTAAAGCTGTTATGTAAGAGGATTTACCACATCCAGGAGGTCCGTAAAGGAGATAGCCTAAAAGTTGATAGAAATTGTAAAGGTATTGTGTGAAAGATTTGAAAACTTACCTCGTCTATATGGAATTCCTCTATCTATATACCATGCAGGATTTGAAATAAATTCTTGGCAGTCACTAAGTATTCTCTCACTTATTCCTTCATCTAGGATTACAGAAGAAATTGGTCGCTTCCTTCTAGGATGGCCCAAAGGTCTCCATTCGCTTCCCATTGCATTGTACATTATTGTTTTTCCTTCATGTTTTTCTAAAGCCATCGTTCTTGCTACAATATGATTTACACATTTATTCAACAGTTTATACTAATGACTATCACTTACCTTCTTCTAATATTTCAAAAAACATTTGTTTATTTTGACCAAGGGCAGTTAGTTGTACAGTTTCCCATGGCGTGCCACTGTGTAAATCCAAAGCATGCTGTTCTCTAGTCCTTTCTACTCTTATCCAAGTCCGGCCATATCTAAAACCATTTTTTGTGTGAGGTAATGAGCATAATATAAAGTAAATAATTCAAATGCAGCATACATATAAAAATATTAGGTATATAAGGAAATACCTTATTCTGTTACGAACAAAACTCACTCCCTACCGAAAAAGATGCGTTCCTATACTCGGTATGAAATCATATTTAGTCTTAATGAGGCCACTGTCCTTTTGTTCAAAACTAGTTTCAACACTTAAATGTTGTGTTTGTCTTGCACCTTTGGTGGTCATCCATTGCAAAAGCCATTGATATGATTTGTCTCTACACGGAACTTCGAGAGTAATCATGTAATGTCTTCGAAACAAAATTAAGGAAGCCTGGAAACCTTTTCTGAATACTGCTGCTGCGGCGCCAACGCCGAAAAGTCCAAAGCCAGCTCCGAAATATGGATTATCGGAAAGAGTAGATATATATTCCATTATAGGCATGATTTTTTCAAAACATTCAACAAGAACTAATTCATAAAATATAAAATTAAAAAAGATTAATCAGACTAGGATTTAGCCTAACCTCAATCTGTACTGTATGTGCCAACTGTCAACTTCAACTAGGATCTGTCTACAGAGAAGATGATGTCAGCTCCAATTGGATCTTACACAAAGCAATTACCAATAGCGAGCCGTTTGGTTGACAGTATATCTGTCGAAAATTCAAATGTTTGAAAATGCCGGCTCAAAGAATCGATATATTGAATTTCTTCGAAAAAAAAAGCAGTTTAAGTAGTGTAAAAGTGAGAAAAATTGCCGAAGTAGATGTAGTTAGTTTTTGTAAGTATATTATGATGAATATGAAACATAAACTTTGTTTTATCCATTTATCCTAACGTATTTATGAATCACCTTTGTACCTATACGTAAACAATGAAAAAAAAGTGGGTAGAAATGAAAGTCTTAAACGTTTCTAGGTAGGTATATTTAAAAATTATTTATTCACCAAATTCCTCATCACAATAATATTTATTACCAAGCTAACATTATATCAAATAAAAACCGAACAATGCGTACCTACGCTCCACTCTATATAAATAGTTTTTATTATAATTCCAGAATTGTAAACGATTTTAACCATCGAATTGGGAGGATTTTTAAAAATACAGACATGGTGTTGAATACATTATTAATATTCTTATAAGTAGTTCCCACAGTAATGGGTTACCAAAATAGATTCAGCATAATGAAAAAACTCATTTCCTAATTAACGTTGCCAAAGCGTCGCGGTATCTCAAAAATAGAATTTCAAAGTTTCAGTTATTCGTATTATCATTAGAAAAATGGTATTATTATTCAAACTAATTACTTATTTTTTTATTTGGTCTCATTATATCCATACACCCAAACCATGTAGAATTTTAATTTAATAAGGAAAAAGTTGCATATGGCTTTTGGCTAAGGTAACCAAAAATCAATTACTACTTATTTACAAAATTAAGGTGTCCTAGGTCAGTAAAGTCTTATATACAGGGTGATTGATAAGTGATCGTTAAAGTAGATAATGGTTTCATTGACATTTTTATTATTATGTTAAAAGAGTAAAGTTGCTCAGCCCTTGATGGTAATGTTCACCTATCCCGAGCATGTAAACGTAAAGGCTATTAGGCTCAGCACTTCATATTCAGAAATTTGCATACGGTGTGACAAAAGTATTCAAAACTGCAGCCTTCTGCAGATCGATATGTACTTATGTGTTTTTGTGTAAACCTCAACTTTGCTATATCATCCATCAGAAGTTGGCCAACAAATTTGGATCAGTTAACACCTACACACGTCTTATTTTGTTGTTTCTACCATCCGCGTTCAGTTCTAGCGATAGGTCAAATATCACCGATAGACGGGTGACAAATAACCGGTCTGATATTGTAGTTGTGGATAAAAAAGCTAGCTCGGTTCTTCTAGTGGATGCTGCTGTACCCAATATCAACAATATTTTAGTCAAATACAACGAAATAATTGCAAAATACACCGACCTTGCAATTGAGGTAGGACAAAATGTGGCACGCAGAGCACTGGCGTAGGCCGATTTAGGATCAGGGGTTAAAGAAAAGAAAACGACTAAAGGTACATATCACAGAAGCACAGAAGCACAGAATATTACAAAATTAATATATATTTTTTAATATTCTCTATTTCATTCGCATATATCAATTTCAATCCTAATTTCTAGCGAATGTTCATGAGAGCCAAGCCGTTCAGTCTATTTTCACTCGTTGTGTTCCATAAGCAGTATTTAAGAAATCTTTCTTAGACTTGAAATACTAATGCAGTTGACCCAACCGACGCGGAGCGGAGTTCGGGCAAGCGGTCAAGTGCGGGAAAGACACTTTACGCATAAGCTGGAAACATTATTTTGCCTATGACCGTATACACAAAAAAGTATACCAACCCATTTTTCAAAAATTATTTTATCTCAACATACACATGCAAAACTTTAATTAAAAATTACTAACTATTATAAATATTGATACTAAAAACACAATTTGTTGCATTCTGTAAATTACTTAAAATTGCCGGTCCAGTGGAGTTATAGATAGATACTTCACCTGTTCAACCACCGGCAGTGGTACTCCATCAAGATTTAGACCCTCAGGTCTTATACCACTCTTTTTGGTGAAAGCAGCTATCTCAGCCTTGGCAGGATTAACTGCAAGTCCGTGTTCGTTACACCACCCATGTACCCTATTCAGAGCCCTAATGTGCCTTCCAACAACAAGGACAACGATATCATCGGCATACCCAATCGTTAGAAGGCCCTCACCGTTTAAAAGGGTTATTAGCTCGTCAATGACTAGGTTCCACAATGTGGGCGAGAGAACACCCCCTTGCGGACATCCTCTAGCGACGATTACTTTTGCCACATGGTCTTTCCATGTGGCCTCTACTGTACGGTTGCACAACATGGCCCCAAGCCAGTGAGTGATCATTGGCTCTATTCCATGATTTGCCGCAGCCCTACACATGGATCCTATAGGGGTGCTGTCAAACGCCCCTTGTATATCAAAGCTCCCAGGGCGATTATGCCATTTTCCAGCGCCTTATCCACCTGGGTTACCAGTTGGTGTAAGGCACTTTCAGTTGACTTGCCACACCTAAAAGCATGTTGGTTGTTGTGCAAAGGATACCTAAGCCCAACCTTTTCCTTCATGTACCGATCAGCCACCCTCTCCAGTGTTTTCAGCACAAAGGATGTTAGGCTAATGGGTCTAAAGGATTTAGCCACCGTATATGTGGTACGACCCGGCTTGGGTGTGAAGACGACTCTCACCTGCCTCCACTGTTCAGGGACATACCTGCGTGCCAAACAGGCCCGAAAGATATGCACCAGAATTGTGCCAACGGCCTCCCAGCCTTGTTGAAGTAAAGCCGGGAAGATTTGGTCTTTCCCCGGAAACTTGTATGGTCTGAATGACCGTATCGCCCAAGTACTCCGCTCGTATGTGACTATTTCTTTTGCTAGAAGATAGTCCTCTTTACATGGTCGCTGTATACCCATATATCCCATGTCAGGACACTCCCGCTCGATTCCCTCATAACCGGGGAAGTGTGTCTCTAATAGATGCTGCAAGGTATCCACCGGGTTTTCGGTGAAAACAGCCGGTGCGACTTCCATGCAGCCTAGAGCGCTATCCGGTGATTGCGTTAAGATCCGGCGCTGCCTTGACATTTGAGGTACCGAGACGATATCATCACAGAAGGCCCACCAGGCATCTCTCCGAGCCAACCTGACCGCACTCTTGTACTCATTTCGTTTCTGGCGGTATTGCTCCCAATTCAGATCCGACTTTGTCTTCCTAGCCCTATTAAATAGGCGCTGGGTATGTTCTCGTAGCGAGTCCAGAGACTTGTTCCACCATTTGTGGCCCTTACCCTCCTTCCTCGTTTTTTCGGCGCAGTTTTTTTCATAAGACGAGACAATAATCGAGCCCAGCTCCGCTATGGCCCAATCGATCTCATAATTATTGCTAAAGTTCCTAGGGAAACCGCCAAGCCTCCTTGCGAGATCCAGTTTATACCGTTCCCAGTTGGTAGTCTTGGGGTCCCTATACTTAATTGATTGTTTTTCAACAGCAACCCGTAACTGAAACAAATGTAACTGTGATTCGACAATGACGGATCATCATTAACATGCCAGTCCCTTACCATACTTACAACGGTACTTGACGCAAGCGTCACATCCAGGACTTCAGCCCGAGTCCTATTTCGGAATGTTGGTTTCGTCCCTCGGTTGAGTAGTTGCAAGTCAGTGGTACCTAAATAGTCAAGCAAAGCCTTTTCCCTGCTATTGACGCCTGTGCTGCCCCACATAGTGTGGTGCGCATTGGCATCGCAGCCAATAAGAAGAGGCAGTTTCCTGACCATGCAGTATTCCACCGCCTTGCGGAACTCCTCAGTAGGTGGTAGTTCTAGTGAATCATAGGGCAGGTAAGCAGAGCATACCACTAAACTATGCCTCGTACTATTCCTGCCCAGGAAGTCCACTCTAACCGCTACTAGCCCACTAGGTTCCTTTATTATCGTTGCACTTACACTTGCGTGCATAGAAATGCACGCTCTAGGATTAGGTTCACCCACTGCATAGAATAAGCGTGTGCCTAAGCCTCGCACATGACCTTTATACACCCATGGTTCTTGTATGAGGCATATGCCTGTCTGCAGCTTTGCCATCCTCTGCGCGAATACTCCTGCAGCGGCACGGCAATGCTGCAAGTTAATCTGGGTAAATTTTAAGGCCTCTTCAACAGACATTGAATATCTATAGAGGTACCTCCTTACCCATTAATAATTTACTCCGGAGTCTCCGTAGTTCCCGGGAAGATAATTCTAGCCTTCCCGAGCCCATACCGGATTTCCCCCTTCGTATGGTTGAGTGCCCCCACCGATCGAGGATCGAGCTCCAATACAATGTTCTGCCTCAAAGAGGCAGCATCCTATCGGGAGGCCCGAATCACCCACCCTTCAGTCCTCAGGGTCGGATTACCAATCCGGATTCTCCTAAGGACCTCTTGTGGAGGAGATTCGATCAGCGCTGGCACCCAAACCATTGCCTTCTCAAGGTGTTCGAGGGCCGACTGCTCAATGATTTTGAGCGCCAGTCCCTCGTTCTTAATTTTACCTACAGCCTCTTTGAGTCAAGCCAGAAAGCCCCCATCCGCACAGGTTACCATAACGGCTCCCCGGGCACACGATTGTCCCTCAAAGCTCGGCACAAATGAGGCGCCAGAGTCCTGTACATATCCTCATGCAATTGCGTGAGGATATGCGCGTACTGCTCCCTGGTGAGCAGATTGTCTGGGTAGCCATCGCGGATGATGGCCACCTTGAGGTCGCTGCTTGCAGCTTCCCCGTACGACTTGTGCTCACCAGGGACCGAGCACACCTTCTTGGAAGCCTGCCTGGCCTCTGGTGGCGTGTTGTGCAACCGAGGCCTCTTAGCTCCCCCTTTTGGTGACGTCAAGCTTGACCCCGCTGGGACCAGCACTATCATGCGTGTCCCGGCTTGGCGGTGCTGTTGTCACCTCTTTGCAAGGGCCAGTTGGGCCATCTTTCGGTGTCCCTTCTGTCGCCCTTGCGGCTCTTCTCCTTCGTTTCTCGGCACCGCAAATAGACTTGCGATGCCTTTTCAGTATTTCAGGTGATTGGGCAGTTGTTCCCGGCATTTCCTGGGCCCTCACCGCTCCCATCATCTGAACATCTTGTTTGTGGGGCCCGGTTTCAGGGCACCTCTCAGGAGCCTCTTTCGTAAGGGCCCTATAATGGTCGCCCATCTCTAGAGTCTCCTCAGAGGTCTCCTTCTCCTGAGCCCTCCCCTCTTCTCTATCGCTTAATAAATCCATATAGATCCCACGAGTAGAAAGGGAAATCCTGGTCCACCTCCGCAGAGCCCCGCATGCGGAGGTAAGGCTACCTAGAATGGGGTTTCGCCCAGTTCCCCAAGGTGATGACCAGTAGGTGCCGATCTTCTGTTCGACCACGCATCCTGTAGGCCCGGTCATCCCACCGAAGGATTCAGGATTTTTGTTGAGGTTGTCTCCTCTTCGTCGGGACAGTCCAGTCAAGACCCCCCCCCCATCCCTCTGGTCCGCGAGACATGACCACAGACGACCAGGGAACGTTGGTATAACAGGTGATTCCGAGGTAGCCTCGAAGATTCACCTGGCATCGTAAACCCTATGTGCAGTCCCTTAGCCATGATACTACAGCTGGGATAGGTTGTGCTCGAAATAACAGCATTATAAGAAAGTATATTGCATTATACAACCATTTTGTGAGGCCCATTTTATAGATATGACTACAGGTTGGTTGTATTTGGTCTGTGACTACAGGTCTGTTCTCACAAGTATCACAGACAGTCTTTGACAATCCGGATTCGGCGCACAGATACTAACAAGTTCTCCTGAGAACGCTTTAGGGTCTTTGCGCCGAATCCGGATTGTCAAAGACTGTCTGTGATGCTTGTGAGAACAGACCTAGAATGACAAACTATTAAATCATTTCATAGTAGCTGTATAAATGATTATAAAACAGTCGATTAAGAGTTGTATAAATGTGTATTAGACAGTCATATAAGAGCTGTTTAAACTTTTAATAGAACTGTTATACAACCAAACAGTTGTATAAAAATGGGCCCTTTTTAGTTGTATAAGGATCATTTAATTGTTTTGTAGACCGTTATAAGAATTTTAGTATCCTATAAGATATATCTTGTAGCTGTTTGTACAGACCTTATAGAATTTAAATTGCTACTTGGATTGGTATTAACTGGTAAGTAGATGACGTCGATGAGGCTGGCATCGGCTGCAGGTTACATAAAGATGACGATCACAGTGACGGCAACGGTTTCAAGTCATTTGTAGATGAAAAAATTTTATTTGATATATTTCGTCAATATTTATTCACCTGTTGTAATAATGGTTATAACTTCCGAAGTAAAAAACTACCCAATAAGGTCAAAATTTGCATAATTTTACTTTCCCGCAATTGTACTGCATGCTAGTAGGTGATATTAAGTCATTTTGAAATATATATAATGTATATATGATATGCAGGGATATTCAAAAGATATGTATGGAGGAAAATCCTATAACCGATTTTTGTTTTGTTTTTGTTGTCTATTATAATTTCTGGGGCACTACAACCTGGATATAACAAGTCAGATAACAGGATAGTTACGATAATAAAGACCATCTCGAAGACTTTGGAGAATTTTTTTTAATAACTACCAAATTACTAATGATTAGAATATGTAACAGAAACTAATTTGTGAAACAGCAATGCATCTAAAACATGTGAGAAGACTTGAAAATATTTGTCCAAGCTTTTATTATTTTATTATTAGAAAGTGATTTTGCAGACAGCAGACTTGATGGAAACATTAAATTATCTTGAAAGCTACAAATTTTTGGATATATAAAGGTTAAGCGTTTTTCACGAGAAAACCATTGAGGAGTACAAAATCAAATCAAAATAGCTTCAAAAGCCAGTGGCCTAAAAAATGGGAAGGTAGAGGTGA
>CAJUYI010000020.1:200611-218663 GCA_910591695.1 Galerucella pusilla | reverse complement strand
CGCAGTGGGATAGGACAAAGAGCCACTCCAATTTTAATCTAATCTAATCTAATCTAAGCTCTTGAGGCGCGGGCCCAGGCATCTTAAAAATTGGTTCAGATTAGTTTTTATGGAAAAATATGCATATAGTCAAATACAGTCTTATCATGCGGGTCATACGATTCAACAAAGACATACTCACCGTTTTTGTCTTTTATTGCGTTTAATCATAACTTCCAAATAAAATCCGTAAGATGAATAAGACAGACTTATGCAATTTCGACGGGAGAAAAAAGGATATGTATTTAGTTTTCAGTGATTCTATAAAGTTTTTCACCAGCGAAGTTTTTATTTAAATGTCAGTTATGTCACTTTGACATATTAAGTCTGCGCAGTATCAGAGTTCAGGCTCTACTGGAACACTTCTTTGATACTGCGCAGACTCAATATGTCCATAACAGTTAGGAACTTGCTAGGGGAACAAACCTAATTTCATTAGGTAGATACTTCTCGGAGCAGCGTCCAAATTTAAGAGTTAGAGTGTTTCTCAAACTCGTTGGTCTGCTTAACATGAACATGTTAGATTAGATTAGATCATTAATTGAATCGTTAGATGCAAATATTCGCGACATTTTCAAACCAGTTGTCAGTTTGACGTTTAATTATTTTTAATAAAAAAAAACACCAAACTGAAAACACCACATGTAGGGAGTTATAGAGGTGATTAGATGAAATTTGACACATAACTTAAAATCGAGTAATTTGATTGGTTACTATATTTAGTAAAAAAATATCGGAAGTAATTACACAAGTGCATCAAAATTACCGATAATTTTTTATGAAAGCAAGTTGTCTAATAACTGCATAACCGAATGCTAAAAACTGCAACATGCTTGAATGAAAAATTATCAAAGGTAATACCACGAGTGCTTCAAATTTTATCGATAATTTTTTCTTTTCCACGAAAACTTGTTTATTTGGCAAAAATATGAAAACAAACCGATTCAAGGTATTATCGATGAGGAAGCAGAATTATCAGTATAATACCGAATGATTGGCTAGAATAATGTATTGCTATTGGTTAAAACCACCAAAATGTCAGATTTTGACAAGTGAAAAAAATAATCAGGTTTATTTTGATGCACGAGTGTAATTCGGTAGGATATTTCTCGAGTAGAAGAAAGTATTGTATTTTGGATTTACTTTCGGTTACTTAAAGAATCTTGTCCAAATCGCGACATTTCAACGAATTTTAAAATTTGATATATGTCAGAATGACAAATGCGCAAAACACTCGTTACTATAGTTACGGACCTACAGGAACATTTTCGATAGCTGGCGGGATCTTATCAGCTACAAATAAAAAATTATCACGAAAAGATCCCGCTTCATATGGGATTTTTAATACAGGAGAGTAATATTCATAATAATAAACGTTAAGCAAAAATTATAAATAAACCCTAACACTGTTCTACGACTATGGACCGTTTGGTTCACTGAGTAAGCTTCATTTGCATTTTATTACCTATTGGTAGTTGAACGATTATCCGGTGGCCTGGTCACAATTTCTTTCTTCTTACAGCCATTTGCACCGGTCTTAGTTAAGTTGTGGTTAAGTTTTAATTACTAGTTAAATTAAATTGTTCCTTGCACCAAACATTTATTCTCTATAATTAATAGTTAAATCTAATCCACAGATAAGGTAGGGCTTAAGATATATAATTATTAATTAAAGTTATGTCAATATGACAATCAACTGAAGTACTTGGCGAATTTGCGAGATAAATTCCTATTTCAATAAAATATGGATTTAATGGATTTTGAAGAAGATGAAGATGACCTGGAAATCTTGGAAGATATCAGAGGGAAAATTACTTTTAAGCAACAAGTTTTAGAAAAAGATTTCTGTCTTTTTATTTGTGTGAAATCGTTTTAAAATATCTACAGATCTGTAGCTATCTGATTGAGCATTAAACTCCCCCTCAATCTTTGTCCAGGCCTGTCCCTTATCCTTCCAACATAACGCACCTGTTTCCTTGCATTCTATTATGTGCTTGTAGGTACTTTCTTATTAAATTCAAGCACATTATTTTCTCATTTTGAAAGAAATTTGTTGATCTTTTTCTCTTTCCAATCATTTTGAAAACTCCTACCTTTTGTTTGGGTAATTTTATAAATATAAATATCTAATAGTTGTCATATTTGACACCACTATTACCAACAAAATTGCTGTTTTTCAAATTATTCCTAAATGTCAAGATACCTAACAAATAATTTACTAACCAGAACCTTAACCACAAATGGTGCAAAACACTTCACTTTTAATCAATGGTTAAAGTTAATCATGAGTTACTAAAGCCAAAAGATAACTGCAACCGGTGCAAACAGCAGTTAGTCTAGATAGATTGTAAAACATAAATAGGAGATCCATTTTCCGTTGATTATAGGCGCTCTGTGCTATCAACTCCTTTGAAACGAACTTTAGTAAGAAGCTTTCACCGCCCGGTGAATGGTGGATCAAACCGGAACTATACTCGATTTGAAATTGGTTGATAGTAATAAATCATTTTTAGCAGCCGATTCCATAGGCGCACCTACCTGACGTGCCGGTTTGAACCCTATTTATAGTAATCATTATTGTCATAACAGGTAAAAATAATTATGCCGAGAATTCCGGGAACAATTAATACACAATGTTACTTCAGGTTGTTACGAAAAAGGTAGGTAGGTAGGTACCTCTACTTATTGGTATAAAACTGTGAGTCATTTCAAGAGCGAACAAACCTAATGCGAGTATTCTAGGACACACATTTGGGTAATTTTTGAAAATGGAGAGTCTTTCAGGATTTATTCCAGTTAAGCGAGCTGCGTAATCAGCGCTAAGCATAAGTGAAAAGATTATTGTGCTTAATGTATTTAATGCACTTAGATATCAAAAAAGTGCAATAAGTATCGATTCTACAGTGGAACTTTGTTCAAAGATGACAGGTATTGGAAAAGCAACCATCTACAGGCTGATGCGGGAAGAAAAGACAGGAACCGTGACGCCACCAAAACCATCTCCAGGAAGGCGAACAATACCGATCGATGAGGACGAAAAGGCCATCATAAGACGAAAGGTGCATTCATTCTATTTCAATAAGGAGATCCCTACTTTAGATAGATTTTTAGGGGCAGTAAAAGAAGACTTTCCTGCAATCAAGAGAGATAAACTATGGAAAGTTCTAAGAGAAATGAATTTTAGATGGGAAAAACATAGTCGGAAGTCTCATTTGCTCGAAAAAGATGAAATAGTGTGTTGGAGACGTAATTATTTGAGGAAAATAAGACAATTTCGCAATGAAAACAAAACAATTTTCTATTTGGACGAAGCATGGCTGAACGAAGGCTACACAGTTGGAAAAATATGGACAGACAAAAATGTGACTTCTCACCGGCAAGCATTTTTAGACGGTCTATCAACAGGAATAAATCCGCCCTCTGGAAAAGGAAAACGATTAATTATAACTCACATCGGTAGCTCCAATGGCTTTTTAGAAGGTGGACTATTATCATTCCAATCAGTTCGTACAGGCGATTACCACGAGGATATGAATGCTGATGTTTTTGAGGAGTATTTCGAACAAATGATAGAGCTGATTCCACCTGGCTCCGTCATTGTGTTGATAACGCTCCGTATCACTCCAGAAGATTGGAAAAGATGCCTACAACTGCTTGGCGAAAAGCAAAAATTATCGAGTGGCTTATGGAGAAACAAATACAATTTGAGGACAATATGGTTAAAAAGGAGTTGCTATCAATTGTAAACACCCATAAACATCGGTTTCAAAAATATGTTGTTGACGAAATGGCCAAAAAACAAAATATAATAGTGCTTCGGCTCCCCCCCTACCATT
This sequence comes from Galerucella pusilla, assembly GCA_910591695.1. Taxonomy (NCBI): domain Eukaryota; kingdom Metazoa; phylum Arthropoda; class Insecta; order Coleoptera; family Chrysomelidae; genus Galerucella; species Galerucella pusilla. Next base: position 214,788 of record CAJUYI010000020.1, on the reverse strand, counting down.
GCGAATTAAATCCGATCGAACTGGTATGGGCTCATGTGAAAGGTTATGTGGCTAGAAAAAATACCACTTATAAAATGAGTGATGTTCAAAAACTCTTTGAAGAAGCGCTTCAAGAAGTCAACGCGGGGAAGTGGCAAAGATGTATAGAGCATGTAATAAAGGAGGAGGAAAAAATGTGGCAATTGGATAGTTTACTGGAGAAAACGGTCGAACCACTTATTATCAATTTAGGGGAAGAAGACAGTCCCTCAGTTATTTCATTTTCTGATGATGATTAATTTAAAGCGAAGAAATGTAATGACTTACTATAAATTTTATAGAATTTCAAATAGAAACATTTTTCCAAATTTACTTGTTTATTGGTTGCTTTATTGTTATTAGTATTATATTTATTCAAATACAAGGGTAACAAATTATGCCACACATCCGAATGTTCACTAAATTATATAATTATTGTGTTTAATATAAACTTAAACCCACCCGAAAGCACGTGCATGAGTGCAAAACATCACAGGTAGAATCCTACCGCTTATTGTTCGAGCCTCGGGTTAAGCTTTGTATTCGACGCCCTTATCAGATCTATAGGAATGGAAAGTTTAATAAATGCAAAAGGGTCTATACTTTCAATGTATATACTATTTAAAACTTGGCAATTTAGGTGGACCACTTTGTATACGTGTTTGACGGATTTTAATGATTTATTACTATCAACCAATTTCAAATCGAGTAAGCCAGATTTTCAATAGGTTGCTTCATTTCCAAGATATAGGGTAATTTACCAAAATTGATCCAAACTACTTTTTAAAACATCTTCTTTTTATTAGGTAGGTACTATACTAGAATCGCGATCTAGAGAAATTATTAAAACAAAATTAGATATAAAGCACAGGAGGCCCAAACAAAATATTTGGTTTCACTTAGTCCGCTGTTAAAAATGTTGAGAATTGCAATTGAATAAGAATTGCACAAGTGCCGACCGGTTTTATGGAAATATAACAACGACTGATCCTTCACTAAATCCTTAATTAAGACTTAGAGACTTTCTAAGGTGTTTTGGATAAAACTAAATTAGGCTACATGGTTATAAAATAATTACATTTAGTATCTGTAGGTTGCGTTTGGTATAAGAATTTCTGGAGACCTCCTAGATAACGATCTAAGGGCGATTTTCTTTAGACTTCTATCCAATTATTAACAATTGTACCTAATTTGTAATAGCTAGAATGTTTGTCCGAACTGAAATTCCCACAAGAAAAAATGCAATTAATCGAAACCCACATTGTAGCAGCAAGCCACGTGACCAGCATCTAATATCCCAACTCGAGAAAACAACAAAAAGCTACAATAGAACCTGCAGTGAGCCCTTATCTCCGCGCGAAGCGCAAAGCCTCAACGCCCTATTTCAAAACGCAAGCCACATCCCTCGCTTTGCCAACCAATAGCGTCGGGTTTCACAGCAAAAGCGTGAAATGCGATTGGTCGAAATCCCGGGTGCCAATTCAGCTCGTTAAATATAAATTGAACAAAATAACAACATCAGAAGTCAGTTTATGCGTTTAAGTGAAGCTCGTAGCAATTGTTTGATTAAAAAAAATTATCGGTAAATTAAAATAAATTGATCTGATTCTTGGGATTGATTACGAAATAATGGAAGGTGCTCCGTTTGATGAACAGAACTTTAACGATTTCAACAATCAACCTTTACCTTCGTTAGCTTCGACGTTGCTCAGTAAAAATCAGGATAATTTAAACGTGCATTCGATACAGGTGATGTTGGGGTTGCAGCAGCAGCACGATATGTTCGGGAATATCGGATCTCCCATGGAGTATAAGGGATCGCCGCAAAAATTGGACGGGTCGCCGATACACCATCAGGATTTGGGGATGTACTCGCCGAGTATCGATAATATTAATGGTAATTCGAACGGGGGGAAGAGAAAGAACGAGGATGTGGTGTTGTTGCAATCGCAGAATTTGAGCTCTACCGAAATTGGTAGTACGCAAAATAGTACTAGTAAGAAGAATGATAAGAAGAAGAACGATAGTGGAGTGAAGAAGAAAAAAACAAGGTAAGTGAAACATTTTTTTGGAATACTGGATTGTGAGGTTTTAAAATTAATCTACACCACTGGATTTGTATACATTTGATACCGTTTTTTGATAATATGTGTTTCAAATATTAATTTAATTTTCTTGAAAAATCTACGCCACTGAGTGGTATGAAATTTTGTGGAGAAATATTTCAAAAGATGATTAATTTTCAGTTTCTATATTAAAAATTAAAGTGAACCACTGGATTTGTTTACGTTTCATACTCTTTTTCATTAAAATATAGTTATTTTTAAGAACAATGGGAAAATAATAGAAAATTATTTTTTTTATTTTTCAAAAATTATGTCACTGATTGGTAAGTGAAAATAGAATTTCAATGGAATCCACAAGAAAGCATTAGTTTTTTTATGAAATGATTCATTTTTTCTTAAGGTTGAAATGTCACTTTTTAGGTTTTTATATAAAAAATTTGGCTACACCACTGGATTTGTATGCGTTTCATACTATTTTCTATTAAAATGTGGCTATTTTCAAAAATGATAAAGGGAAATTAATTATTTTTATTTTTCAAAAATTATACGCCACAGATTGGCAAATAAAAATAAAATTTTGATGAAACCTACAGGAAAACCTTTTAGCTGCTTCTTTTATAAAATGATTCATTTTTTCTTTAGGTTATAAATAGTAACATTCTTTAGATTTTTATATCATAAATTTGGCTACACCACTGGATTTGTATGCGTTTCACACTATTTTTTATTTTTGAAAAAATTACAAGGAAATTAATTATTTTTATTTTTTTAAATCTTCGCCACTGAGTAGCAAATGAAAATAAAATTTTGATGAAACTCTAAGCAGTCTTAGTTATTTTTTAAAAATATGCCAAATTTGAGAGAAAAAGGGAGATAAGCTTCATTGTCATGAAAAACAATGAGCAAATAGATATACTCAATTTGAAAAAAAAATTGATAAAATATAAATATAAAAATTCACAACAGAATATTAAAAAATAAGAAATACTGATTATACTAACCATATAGATAATATAGATACAAATTTAATATAATACTAATTATTGAATTATGCCAATGTAACTCAAAAGTCTAGGGTAGATTGGTAGCATTTTTCATTAAAATTTTTTTTCCAAATCCAAAAAAAATCCGCAGCTGGCGATGGATAAGTAGCAGTACAAACTGAAATGGAAGATACTCGCCCTCAAAAAATTACAGTCTGATGCAGCTTGCTTTAATAAGATATTAATAATTAGAAATATAGAGGGTGGCAAAATTAAAATGTAAATTTTTTTTTCATAGTACCGAAATTGGAAGATTTTAAATATACGAACGTAGAAATTTGGAGAAAGTGGCTTTGAGGAACGAAAAATCATAATGTGATATCCAAGTAAGCCAAGTAAGCCACATTGGTGCCAAAATTTTTTGTTATTGAAGTTAGCGCTAATTTTGTAAAAGAATATAGAAGCCACGAAAGCTAGTTGCTTCAGATTATAATATTTTGAAGCTGACCATCCATTTTAATTTGAACCATTACTTACGAACCACCCTATATATTTATTCATTATTTTGTAATATCTATTTCTATAATTTATTCCTTTTTTTAATTCCCCTTTTTTAATGATTCCCTCGCTACTCTCTCTACTTGTTCTTTCTGCAACACTTTCCAGCACCATATGTAGTGGTGTGAGGCTGAGAACCACTTCCATGGCTGCCCTTGGGCATGAACTCATTGCTACTGTGAGCAATAGGCTAGTTTTACTACTCCACGCAATGGCTCAATATGTAATAATTGCACCATTGCACACCATTGGAACCAATTTTGGTTTGTCTGCTATGACCTTCGAGAGGATTATCTCTCCTACTTGGGCTACGCCCAGGAAAATGAGTTAAGAGTTGCACTCTTTCCTTCTCATTTTCGGTATATTTACCATCTGGCTTTCTCAAAGCCATATCTATGTTATGGTTTTAAATGAAACTAACTGTTTTTAAATGACTCCACAATATATTTGTAAAAATCTGTAAATTGCAAGTAAATTGACAATTGTTTCGATATAAATATCATCGTCAGATGATATTTATATCGAAACAATTGTCAATTTACTTGCAATTTACAGATTTTTACAAATATATTGTGGAGTCATTTAAAAACAGTTAGTTTCATTTAAAACCATATGATGAGTAGATTCCACGAAGTGAGGGTTTATACAGTTAACTCATATCTATGTTGATTCCACTTTCGCCATGACTTTGTAAAGTCTTGCAGCAGCAGATGTTGTGTTTATATCTTCACAGAATTTTCTGAAGCTATTTCTTTTGGCTTGTCTACTGGATGTGAATACATTTTATACAATTTGTCAATAAAATGTATTTATTAAAAAAAATAATAACACCTACTAATTTGGAAATTTCATCAAATTTGGTAAAACTGCTACTTCAATGTATTAATAAGCGTGTATCTAAAAAAAACACTGAAAATTTGTAAAATGGGGATTTTGGCATCGGTTGGTAACCTAAACTTCTTTATAAATTTCGAAAATAATCTTTTACGAAAAATTAATTATAAATAGAGAAAACAGTAACACGTGCCATAATGTTTACTAAAAAAAAGGCAACCACGTTCAAACACACGTATCAAACAGATGACACCGCGAGGTGCACAACTGGTCAATTAAATGCAAGAATTAGTAAAGTCTGTTCCCAAATGATTCGTTTTAAATATTAGGAGATGTAAAATTCTTAATTGTTAAGTTATAATTATCTTTTAATGTCCGATGAGTGAAACTAATCTTGTTTATATCAATTATTGTATTATTATCAAAATTTAGACAATAGAGTACACGCATATTTCGTATTTTGCTTAGATATTAATTTATAATAGTAAAGTTGATATCAAAAATAACTAATAATAGGAAATGAACCAGTTTCCATTGGAAATTACTTCCAAATTTTAAAATAAAATTCAAAGCGCGTTTTGGCGGACTTTCAAGTTTTTTTATTTTTGAAGTAGTTTTAGAAGTAAAGTTTATATTTTTCTTGAGAAAATAGACATGCAAAGTGTTAGGAGACCTTATAACGCGTCAATTTCCACCAATAGCAAAATTTATGCTTGTACCCTATTATGTAAAATTTTAGATAAATTTAAAAAATATATACCCCACTGATTCTACTATAATCGTTTTAATCACCCATAAAACGGATGTCTGGATAAAAATAAATAGCTATTTGTGTATCAAGAGCAGAAAGTAGTACTTTGGCAATCGATACAGAAAATCTGTCGAGACTATATACCAAAGAACTTTCTGCTCGAATTACGCAGAAGATTTTTTCTACGATCACACCAAAATAAAATTAATTGCCACTGTTTGTACTTAGCAGTTTCCAGATTGCAGTTTCGTGTATCTATGTACGTAGGCAACACTTATTACATTAATGTCAGTTATTTTTTAGATTTCCCTTAACCTCATTGAAAATACTGTTGGATGCTTTAACATATTAGAAAATCAACTACATTATTTTATTCTATAGTTTATATTAAAATAACTACTAGCTCTTTTTTATCTATAAATAAAATTAGGCGCGAGCCAAAGTTACTTTCTGCTTAAGAGCGCCAATAATGTCAAATTATGATAAATAAATAAATTGTATAAAATACTCTGAGTACAAACCTGCAGATCAATTTTTTATCCCTTTCTAGCCGTACTTTCTATTTCTTTAAATTAATTTCTCGTTATCAATTTTAAAGTTAAATTTATTAAACATTTTCCAAGATATTCGAGACCCCCTTTTTTCTTTACTTTTATGCGTAAAAATGGTAATTTTCATTGTGTCATGAGCAAGGCCGGTTAATGAAAATAAAATTTATTATCTCCTTGTTCGTATGGATTTCTCAAAAGTCGTTATTTATATTTTATTATTATATATTGTACGATAGTCATAAAAATTAACAATAAATATTTTGAATTTTTATTTTAAGTTTTAATTTTCAATGAATTCTCGGTAAACATTAAAATTGTTTATACAGGCTTAAGCTAAGGAGCTTATCAAAATGGGGATAGTGAAAATTTTCGAAAAACACAAACTCTCAAACAAAAAGTATTAATGGATGAATTTTTGAAACAATATTTTCAATTAAAAAAAATGCACTTTAGCTGTAGATGGAGATCACTTCGGTGCTTCCAAAAACCTATATTTTAAGTGTCTTCTGCACTTTATAACCGAGATACAGGGTGTTTTATAAATTTATCCTATTTCTTTGGAACCTCATAACTTCCGAGTTACCCTGTATATTATTTTGAGATTTGGTACACGTAATAACCATTACCTAGAAACTCCATCAAAAGCATCTCCATACAGATAATGCAGGTCCGGCTTAACAAAAAATTTCATTTCAAAACTCATTATTCCTAAAAACAACACCCTGTTTATTTTTTTGAAATTGCTTTTTATAATTGGAAAGAGTATAAAAAATATAATCTACTTACAAAGATTACAGAATAAAAATATTTTTATTCTGTAATATTTGTTACTTATCTCCTTTTTACTTTTCCGCAGACAATTTTACTACCAAAAATTTACCGTCAAATTTATAATTTATGCACGTTTTGGGAGTTAACAATTTTTATTTTCCAGCTTGAAATTAAATCTATTCAATGCATCTAGAGAAGCATCCTAGAAATTCAATTGAGTGTGTATGTTTACGAGTATGGATCACTAAAAAATGTGATTACAGTGCCGTACTTGGGATATACTCATTCAATAAGTTTCGAATATTTCGAACTTCCTGTATAAGGATGTTAAGGATGTGTTTTTGGAAACTTTGCACTTCTACATTTAGGATAACAAATGATAACATAATTGAAATACGAGAAATAAATGTATACTTCAAAAAACGGAGAGATTTTTATTAATTTTATTAATTGATCTGACAATTTAATTCATGTATAAAAAATCGCATATGCCACAGTGCAATTGTCACTTTGACAGCGACAAAAGTTAGCTTTAACTTTTACAGCGATAAATTAACTCCAATGTTGAAATAATGTCATATACCTTGAAATGTTATTGTCACTTTGACATCGATAAAAAAGGTGCATCCTTTTTTATCGCGGTAAAAACTTCTCTTCCTCAATATCTAGTAAGAGGACGTCACTTTTACACAATGACAAGGAGTCAAAGTTTGGTTACTTATAATTTCACAGCAATTCATCCATATATTATGTCGTTAATTTATCTTGCCAAAAAACACTCGAGCTTTTCTTTTATAAGATAAATTTCTCTTTAACTCAAAGTTTTACCAATCACTAAATTTGCTCGAAAAACTGATATTAGATAAAATCGCTCCACCTTCGGTGTCGCGATTTTCTCATGTCAGTTTTTCTCGTAAAATTAGTGATTGGCAAAACTGTTTCGTTGCAAAGAGAAATTTATCCGAGAAAAAAAAGCTCTTGTGTTTTTACTGTTGATAAATTAACTCCAATGTTAAAAGTCATATACCTGGAAATGTTATTGTCACTTTGACATCGATAAAAAAGGTGCATCCTTTTTTATCGCGATAAAAACTCCTCTTCCTCAATATCTGGTGAGCGGACGTTACTTTTACACAATGACAATGAGTCGCAAGTTAATAAAGATAATTATTTTTGTTGTTCATCCATATATTTTGTCGTTAATTTATCTTGCCAAAAAACACTCGAGCTTTTCTTTCATCGGATAAATTTCTCTTTAACTCAAAATTTTGCCAATAACTAAATTTGCTCGAAAAACTGACATTAGATAAAATCGCTCCACCTTCGGTGTCGCGATTTTATCATGTCAGTTTTTCTCGTAAAATCAGTGATTGGCAAAACTGTTTTGTTGCAAGGAGAAATTTATCTGATAAAAAAAAAGCTCTTGTGTTTTTACTGTTGACAAATACACTAGTGGTTTTTCCACTTATTCATTTGTTCATCAATATCATTGTTCCTAGTATGAATTTCAATAACTGCGTTTTTAATAATTGTACATTAAAATAAAAATGTGTTTATTTTTAATGTTTCATAAATAAAGTTTGCATTGATATGTTTCCAAATTTCTCATTCATTAAATTGTCCTGCCGAATTACACTCGAGATTTATATTGATATTGGGTAAATTTGTGTTGTTCAAATTCTAAACTGTTTCCTTTAGCAATTTGACTCGAATAACTGTCAACCTAAAAACACTCCACCTTCGGTGTCGTGTTTTTAATAGTTGACAGTTAAAACAACCCAAATTTACCCGATAAAATACAAACCACTTGTGCAATTATAAGTGAAAAAACACAAGAAATTCTAACAGCATTGTCCAAACGAAGCAAGTCTAATCTACAAAAAGTACCTCCTTTCTGCTCTAGATGCACTTTATAAAATATCAAAAATCAAAAGTTTATGCTACCGAGATTAATAGCAGAGAAGAGCTTTTTCGAAGAATAGAGAATGCCTGCGGAGAAATCAGAAATAATCCAGATGTGATCAGAAGATCCGTTCGCAATATTACAAAGACGGCAAGAAAGTGCATAGAGCCGAATGGAGGTCATTTTGAGCAATTTTTGTAGGTTAGACTTTCTTAATTTGGACAATGTTGGTAGAATTTCTTGTTTTCTTTTCATGTCAATTAATAAAATTAATAAAAATCTCTCCATTTTTTGAAGTATAAATTTATTTCTCGTATTTTACTCTTGTTATTTTAAATGTAGAAGTGCATAGTTTCCAAATACATATCCTTATAAAGAAGAGTGTTCGAAATATTTGAAACTTATTGATTGTGTATGTCCCAAGTTCGACCCTGTAATCACATTTTTTAGTGGTCTGTACTCGTAAACATACACACTCAATTGAACCTCTAGGATGCTTAACTAGAGGCATCAAATAGATTCCATTCCAAGCTAAAAAATAAAAAAAAACCTTTCCGATACCATTGTTAACCCCCAAAACGTGCATAAATTATAACTTTGACGGTACATTTTTGGTAGTAAAATTGTCTGCGGAAAAATAAAAAGGAAATAGGTAGATTCTATTTTTCATACTCTTTCCAATTATAAAAAGCAATTTAAAAAAAATCTATATACAGGGTGTTGTTTTTAGGAAAGACGTTTTGAAATTTTTTGTTAAGCCGGACCTGCAATATCTTTAAGGGAGATGCTTTTGATGGAGTTTCTAGGTAATGATTATTACGTGTACCAAATTTTAAAATAATATACTCGGTAACTCGGAAGTTATGAGGTTAAAAAGAAATAGGATAAATTTATAAAACACCCTGCATCTCGGTTATAAAGTGCAAAAGACACTTTAAATATAGGTTTTTGGAAGCACCAAAGTGATCCCTATCTACAGTTGAAGGTAGGCAATTTCCCAATGAAACACCCTGTATATTAAATACCATTCAGTATTCCAAATTTGTCTAATTATCAAACCGAAATCAAAATATTCTATTCCAAACTTTATTTTTCAGAACAACATTCACCGCCTTCCAACTAGAAGAGCTAGAACGAGCATTCGAAAGAGCCCCTTATCCCGACGTCTTCGCCAGAGAAGAGCTAGCCCTAAAATTAAACCTAAGCGAATCCAGAGTACAAGTTTGGTTCCAAAACAGAAGAGCCAAATGGCGCAAGCGCGAACCACCCCGAAAAACCGGCTACATCAGCTCAGCATCACCAAGTCCAAACATCGCCACAAACTTCAACAACACAATCCCCTTCACTCAGGCTAATACATTAAACACATCGACTCCGGTGGATTCTTGGAGTTACCAATCGTACGAATTGAGTCCTCATTTAAACCTACTTAACAGCACTTCGGGATCGTATTCCAGTTACGGATCACCGGCTTCTTATTCCAGCTTCGGATCCACGCAGAATAGCTACTCTTACATGTTGAACTCCCATGAAAGTCAGTTGTTTAGTGCACCGATGCGTGCGCACGAGTACACTACCGCTCCGGCCAATCCGAGTCCGCCGCTCGGTCGCGAATATTCCATGCTGCAAACCCATTCGCCTTCGGCTGATGAAAATTCCATAGGTGTTAAGATCGAGTACGTGGACCATAACGCTGCTCTGAATCAGTCTCCAGATTGGTACGAAAACGGATCTCCGAAACACGAGCAAAGCTACCATGAAGACGGGAGGCTTAAAGAACTGAAATCTGACAGTGGGAATGGTAATCAAACCTATGTTACGTTACCCCCTTTTCGGAATTAGCAAAAATTGTGAATAGGCATTATTTTTAGGGAAAAGTGTTTGTAAGTATGTTGGCGAGAGCAATGTAGTCAAAAAAAATTTATTATCAGCAATTTAAGGTATTTTTTATATTAATGTTGAGCCCACCTGGTGTATTTTTGACACTGTATTCCAGTATTTTGGATTGAAAAAAGGTTTTAAAGCTAGAAGTAATGAGAACTCTTTGGTTCTCCCTGTATTATTCGTTTTAATATTGAAATTTTGGAAATTTTCAATTTTTGATACCCTTTATAAAAGAAATAAGATATTTTACCTAATAGGAACAGAAATAAAATAATATTCTCACTTTTTGCCTCACCCTATATTTTCGGATTACCAATTGGCATAATAGTTATTTTCTTTACAAGTGCGGAAAGTGATACTTTCCCGCACGCGACTGCAGTTGACCCAAACGACGCGGAGCGGAGTTCGGGCAAGCGGCCAAGGGCGGGAAAGACACTTTACGCATGAGTTAGGAACATTATTTTTTCTACGACCATATATGCAAAAAATATATCAATTTTTTCAAAAAGTATTCCATTTCAACATACCTATACAAAGTTTCAACTAAAAACTACTAATTAGTATAAATGTTGATATTAAAAACACCATTTGTTGCATTCTGTAAATTACTTAAAATTGCCGGCTCAGTGGAGTTATTTGATGTTAACTGGTAAGTAGATGACAACGGCTTTAAGTCATTTGTAGATGAAATAATTTTATTTGATATTTCGTTAATATCTATTTACCTGTTGTAACACTAGTTATAACTTCCGAAGTGAAAAACTATCTAATAAGGTCAAAATTTGCATAATTTTACTTTCCCGCACTATAGTGCGACACTTTCAAAACTGAAATGCGTGCGGGAAAATGTTTCAAAACGCACAGTCGTAGAAAAAATAAATAAAATTCTATTAATATTTCAAAAAGGTCTTGAAATTAAACATTTCAAAAAAAAATTATACAGGTGTTATAAAAAAATGTATATCCTGTACATCCTGTATCTCATGAAAAACTTACAATTTTAACGAATATACTGAAATTTCAAAGCAATATAATCTACACAATTTATTTATTTTTATATTACCAGGCAATTTTTTTTCCAGACTGAATTTTAATCTTGTTTTTTAAACTTTCTTGGGACGTACTGTATGTATTAAATTAATAAAAAATATCTTAAATTTCTTGCTATTCATAATGATACCGGACTAGGAAAAATCTAGTCTAACCATATTAGTCAGTGATGTAACTCAAATAATTTGAACGGATTTTCTTTTTAACTCCTATCTGTTTTTTTTAATTCTAATTATGTTCAAATTATTCATCAATTATATCACCCATCTGTGCCTGACTGATGAGACCTAAGAGGTCGAAACAGCTGTCTCAGGATGCGAACTGAATAAATTAGATATCGACTCAACTATCTTTTTATGATTTTATATATATATATATATATATATATACGTGTAAATTTTATCAAATTGTTAATCCGAGTGCCATATAGATGTATATTATTTTTAAATATTTTTAAGAAAAATTATTGATATTCTTGTACATTTCAAATGTAATGCCAAAGTTGCCTTAGATATATAAGTAGTGCCATATATTTTTACAATTTTTTTAATGTAAAAAATTAAAATTATATATATAAAGTTTTAAGAAATTTGAGTTTTATTTAGTAGTGTTTCAACCAGTGGTAGGGATTGAAATTAAGTAAGGTCAAAGATTACAGAATAAAAATATAAGATGTTTCACTCCAGGGCGGTTTGATTCAAGCTGCTGTCCCAAACGGACTCCGCTCTCATAAATTATGTTTACGACTCGCTTTTGTTGTCAATAACGAATCCGGTAGATACCAGAGAAGTTCGAAAAGCTTATTTTTTTTAAGCTATACAAGGGTAATTAGAGAAATATAATATATATTTAAATTAATAGGATTCTTTATCACAAAGGTTTATTTTTAAATGTTAATTATTTCGAAAAATGTTTGGGATAAGAATTTGAAAGGGTAAGTAAAATAATTGGGGTATGCGATAAGCTGAGAATATTGATAAAAATGACTTTCGCAAAAACAGTAGCGGAGATAAAAACCCAGAAAGGAACAACAACAAATAAATTTGAATATAACAAAGGAGTCAAACAGGGTGATTCATTGTCAGGGAGGGAGGTCAACTAATAGCATACGCTGATGATGTTGCGCTAGTGACAAAAAATAGGAAAATTATGGAAGAAATGCTAGAAGAAATAGTGAAGGAAGGAAAAAACATTGGTCTTAAAATAAATGAGGATAAAACAAAGCTATTGAGAATCAAAAAGAAGTGTGAATATAGGAATATTAAGATTGGAAATTATAATTTTCAAGAGGTGGATAAAATGAAATACTTGGGTATAACAATATCTAATGACGGAGACAAAGGAACCGAAATAAAAGAAAGAATAGCAGCCACAAATAGAGCATTCCATACCAATAAAAAGCTGTTAAGAAGCAAACTAATAAGTGAGAAGACGAAAATGAGGGTATTTAAAACAATTATAAGACCTGTATTGTATGTATGGATCAGAAACATTAACAATGACGAAAAAACATCAGGAAGATTTGAGAATACAAGAGCGTAAGATATTGAGAATGATATTAGGATGATATTAGGAGTGAAGAATTATCTGTAAAAAAATTGTATATCGCATCTGTTGACGGAAGATCAGATTGCAATTATTATAGTCAATTGGTGTGCAAAAACAATAAATGTCATGCGGATTTTCCAAGATGAACCAAAACTGAAAAAAGTTATCCGTTTTTGAAGTATTTCCAAAAGAATAGTGGGGACATTTGTCATCTATAGTTTATTTACGATTATTTTTTTCACTTGTCAAAATCTGACATTTTGGTGGTTTTAACCAATAGCAATACATTATTCTAGCCAATCATTCGGTATTATACTGATAATTCTGCTTCCTCATCGATAATACCTTGTTTACAATGAAACGTCAACATTTTACTTTGAATTTGTCATTATCGACAACTAAAAGTGCTTATTCGAAGTTTATTGAATAATGAACACAAACCGATTCAGTGCCATCACCCAAGAGAATATTGAACATTTAATACGAAATTCCACTGCACAAAATCGGTTTGTTTTCACATTTTTGCCAAATAAACAAGTTTTCGTACTTCCGGGCCTAAAGTGACAACTTCACTCCCTTGTGACAGGTACTAAAGTGTCACATTTAATCCCTCCGGGATTAAATATTGACGAAACTCCCGGAACGTATAGTTTTCTAGATTTCGGTGGTAACAATTCTTCACCTACTTCGGCTGCTCTTTTATCAATATCAGATACACCTTCTTCACTCATGATACCAATAATTATCAATAACAATGTTTCTTTACAATGACACTAGTAATGACAATGTTTCTAAATTATAACTGTCACAACGCAATGTTACTATGGTAACTTATTTTAAAGACAGTTTATTAAATGAGTTGAAGAGAGAAAAAACTGATTGAAATTATTGAAATAATTAATAAAATCATACCGGAAGTACGAAAAGTATCGTATATACCTTGCGACTGAAGTACATTTAATCCTTCAGGTAAATTATGGCCCTTCCTGCGGTCGGGCCATAAACTTTACCTTCAGGATTAAATGTACTACTTCAGTCCCGCGGTATATAATATACTATTTTCTACAATCACATTGAAAAGTAGATTTTTTCGCTTGCCATTTACAACGAAAAGTTGACGTTTCTTGAGGAGAGTTACTTTACGCTCGCCGAGCGTAAAAAATTGCAAAACGCTCGTTGCCCATAACAACCGATACTACAAACATAATTGTATTGACAGTGACAGTGACAGTGACAGTGACAGTGACAGTGACAGTGACA
>CAJUYI010000020.1:177563-200601 GCA_910591695.1 Galerucella pusilla | reverse complement strand
TGACAGTGGCAGTGACAGTGACATCATAGAGCAACCTGGCTAGGGAGTGTTTTTGTCTTCTGAAAATCTTGTTGTGCGACGTTCTGCCCTATAAACATCCCCCTCAATCCCCGATTAGGTATAGTTCTTTCCACGATCTAAGAAACTGACCTGATCTGAGATTGGATAATGACGTGTAATGAAGCCATAAAAGTATTAGCCGTGACAGGGTCGTATTTATTTTATTGGTGAATAATAAATTATAACCTGAAAACTCTATAAGACTTTTGGGTCATTTACTTGGTACTTTTTCTTTTTCATCATGTATAGAGCGGCTCTGCATGGTAATTCCGAAAAGTTTTATGGTTTTATTGCATCCCAAACTTAAGTCAAGTCAAGTCAATTTCTTACATCGTTAAAAGAACTATACGTTCTTATTTTTTTTCTTCTTAATTGATTACGCAAAATACTTCGTAAATAAGTTTGATTGACATACCAGTCGTTATTTATCTGGAATTAATCTCAAAAAAATCCTTTGTCCAGCAAAGAAGTAAGAATAAATAATACGGAAGGATAATATAAACCACCATTGCATTTTATATTTCGAATATATGACTTACATATCACAATATTTCGTTTACTCGGTATCTGGTCTTAAGGGTTTAATCCCTCATTGTAAAGTAAACAGTAACAGATCTGTAGTTAGTCCAGTGAATGAAAGGGACAAAGCTCCTGAAAAGTCCCTGAAGACTTCACTTTGGGCTTAATTCGTAAGACACAGCAGGTGTTTTTAAACGAGAAAAAACTTAACGCGATTGAGTTTATGGAAGGGAGGAAAATGGCCCCCTAAACCCTGGAAGACCCGGTAGACCCGGGTTCGATTCCCCGTGAAGAATTTTTTTTCATTGTTAATTTTATTTTTAAATAATTATTCTGCTTGATATTAATAACTACAACAGGTAAACGTTTAAAATATTTAGCAGAATATTCATTATTATAGAGAATGGTACGGTACCCTTCATGAGGGAGTCCGACTGGCAACATCTATTTATAACAGCATCGTATATTTAAAAAGGGAAACCGTAGCATTATACAAATTGGACAATCAAGAACTGTACGTTTACCACAAAAAAATTAATGGAAACATAAAATAATTGAATTGTTGAATTTTCAATTTGAAGTTATATTACAGTTTATGGAAATTTTTATTTTCTAGATTTTTTCTCAAGCTGGCCGTAGAAAAAATATGCTGTTTGACTCGTATGGATATCTCACTTGAACTTCGTCCTCGTGCGATATGGCCATCATATCCACGCTAGTTGCACAAACTACTATTTCTATCAAAATATGCCCTTTTAAATTTAAAAACATCCTGACAGATGTCAAATCAATTTATCCATCCATTTCAAAGTTATCGAATTAAAACATTCAAGTATTTCGAAAAGTAAATGTGCTGGACCCCTTAATCCTCGTATCTTTTTGTCCAATTTTACGAGAGGAATCTACATGCGAACGTTGTAATTACCCATAACGTTCGAGATGCTTTTACCATTTTTTGCGCGATCGTATTGAAATAAATTCCGAATAAAATAATTTGAATTTCTTCGAAATGAACGAAATGTAAAAAATGGCATTTATACTTCTCGATCAGTTTAAAATATATTTTGCATTTTGGTGAAATTACTTTCGACGTCTAAACGGTAAGTAAATCATCACTTACCGTGTTAAACTTAGAAACCAGTAAACACAACCTACCGTCCTGACAACCGATGCTGTAAATAAACAAAAGAGATCAATCGCGCAAAAAAATTATGGAAGTAATAGTAAAAATGTATCCGAACAAATTCAAGTAGATCACCAGCACTGCGAATACCAGCTTTGCATAGAATTTTAATATAGCATCGGTGGTTCAGTGGTAGAATGCTCGCCTTCCACGCGGGCGGCTCGGGTTCGATTCCTGGCCCAAGCATATGAATCGCTGCTTCATAAACGAGAGAGAGACTCAGGAGAGAGCACACGCACGCAAGCGAGGCACATAACGAAGCAACGTAACATAACGTAACGTAACGTAACGGTCAGATCTTTTGCGTCGCGACCCCCGGTCGCTCAAACATAACTTGACGTAAAGAGCTAAAGTTCCAAAAAGCTAGAGTGTAATTCGGTAAGACAATTTAATGAATATGTAAACCAACCAAAAATGAGACGTAAATTAGTTTGAGAAAAATTGACATAACGTCTTCAAAAATTTGTTTACAATGCTGGTTGTCATACTTTCAAAAGTTAGCTTCCATTTTTGCCGCTGGAAAAGTTAGGGCAAGCTTTTTCCGCTGTCATAATGATAAAATGACGCGGCTTAAGGGATTTTTTATACATGAATTAAATTGTCTACAAAAATGGTCATTTTCGTTTTTTTCGAAAATTCGATAGTTATCGAGATAATGAGACCTAAAAATCTCCTCATTTCATCTGCTGATCTGCCTGTAGGAATTCTGCTGTCTATGCATCTACTTGTAAGCGGACGGACGAATTGCTCCATAACTCGGCAAAAAATTGACCTTTCCCGATGATTCCAAGTTCATCGCAATGGGAAGATCCGTAGCTATCATTCCATGTGACTTGCAGCTCGTTCGTACTTGACAAAAATATTTTTAAAAACGGTCAAAGTTTTTTTCCACAAGATTTTGAGACTATTTCATCAATTTGTTCATATTTTATAGTCTTTATTTATACTAATTTTTTTTTATAATGGAACCTTAGGAGGTCTTGAAGGATCTCAGAAATTTTTTTTTAATATCTTTCTTGCGCTTTGATAAAAAATTAATTTGTTTACAGCGATTTACTTTACTATGAAGTAATCTGTGATTCAAAACTCTGTAAATTCCTCCTCCTCCATATTTTTTACTTCTTTTTTTAAGAGAGAGAGACTTCGGTAAATAATTTCCGTGGTGAATCGTCGGTTTACAACCATCGGGTGTATAAGTATACTTAACTTAAACCTGTTTATTCTGTTTGATTCACGATAGGTACAAGTAACAAGTATGGTGGTATAGTGAACATAAAACACTAAAGAACGGACTTTTTTGTGAATTGTTATAGTGCTAGTTAATCGATAAGTAATAAAGGTGAGATTATTATACAGTTTATAGTTTAACGGAATTTTATTAAAAGTAGCGGTACAATTATTAAAAAGTTAAGTTAGCAATTTGTATTCTAATACGTTGAATCTTCTTACAAGGTTACTATACAAAAAAGCATATAATAATCATTAAAAATGTGTTCAAATTATAATTATTTACATTTTTCATTTTAAGAAAGATCTTAAGGGGGTTATTTATACAACTTTATTTTCAAATACAAATAGTGAACTTCATCCATAGTTTAAATGTGGTTAGAATCCATTCGATGAGCTCAACAAAACACCAAGTCAAACCACAATAATTACTATATTTATCCAATTCACTCGTAACTAGTTTCGGTAAGTACCTAATAACCATCTTCAGGCTATGAACAAACATTTTAAATTAGAAGATTAAATTATATTAATTTTATGTCAATTATATTTTATAGTTTGAAACAAAACGGAAATAGCTTTAAGAAAATATGTGAAAATAAATAAATTCATCTGACACCATACCATATTAGTTTTTCTATTTTTTTCTTATATCCTGATGATGATAATAACTTACCGAAACTAGTAGCGCGATTGAATTTACCCTACGAAAGTTGTTTTTAAGTATTGCATATAACAACATAGTTTGGTGTCTATCAAATGTCAAATTCTTTAAAGCTGTACCTGAACTAAATTTTCAAATCAAATTAAGCCGAGAAAATATCCGCGCAATTATTTTTTTCCACTACTAGCCGTGAAGTTGTCGCAATTATTGCTTCTTCTAGCTAACTAAGAAGTTGAATTTCTCTATTTGTGGTTAATTATTTTCCCTATTATTAAAGTAGGTCAGTAATGGACAAATTCAAATATTTTGAGTATTCAGGGATAGTAGTTCAACAAAAACTTGTGCAGCATAATTTTGCATACCCAGGAGATTGTTTTTGACATATTTGCTGCTGAAATTACCTATCAAGATAAAATTATTTGAATAAAAATGCCGTTAGTTTAAAATTCGCGCTCGACCAAAAATGACTGATGACATAAGGAGTACATTCATAATATATCGAAAACTGACAGACGACGCAGTAAACGCTTCTCGTGGAGCGTTTGTGAATAATCTTTAATTTTTGTCTTACATTTAGCTGGTAGTGGGAAAATTTGTATACAGGGTGTCCCACGACGATTAAGACAAGTAGGTAGTAGTAAATAATTATAATTTTAGGGGTGTAAATTAGATCAAATGTTGCATCTTCTCTTGTCATTGTGTTACTTAATGAGCTATTTGTTTTTGGTCACGTGACGTCGCATTCAAAATTATTAATGAGACAACCTGTATATTTGTGCCTTTATGTGTTCCTCCCGATAAAACAATTCCAACTGGTACACTTGGGTTCTAAAGTGATTAATTCAAGAGCTACAGGTACTTATAGGGTTATAAGTTAAGAAATTCATAATTGATTAATTACAGACCTGCCTTTTTTCCATCTCTTCCAACGTAATGTGTTGTATGTATGTATGTATGTATTTTGGGGTGAAATTCACTGAAACCTAAAAGATCTATTGTGCCCCCTTACTTATACTCAGTTTCTGAGGAGAGTCTCAGAAACTGGTAGTTCCTTTAGTCCTATTTCCCGGAGGAATTTTAGGATGTCTGCAGGCTTCAACTTAGGTAAATGTTCCTCTTCTATCCAGTAATCTCCTAGGTGCTGTGCTCTAGGATTGTGAAGTGCTGTGCAGCTGGAAAGTATGTGGATGTTTCTTCTTCCATTCCACGAAATCTGCATTCTTCTTCCTCCACTATTTTGATCTTTTTCATGTGCCCATTCAGGCGACAATGTCACTCGAGGATCCCTGTTAAAACTCTTAGCGCAGTTTTACTTTGACTTTGCATTCATTTAATCTCAACAAGTTGTAGTCACCCAGAAGAGTCTTTGATTGTATAAGCCCTACTAGATCTTTCCAATGGTCAGATCTTCTGTTTTTCTAGGCTTTACTTATTTCTTCTAATATTACATTGGGGCTGATTACGCAAAAGGGTTCAAGCCCCCAGAAAGGTATTTCAGTCCCCTCTCTGCTAGTTCATCTGCTATTTCATTTCCTTCTATTCCAGAGTGTGTTCTCGCCTAGCTCATTGAGTTTGTCTAGGCCTCCACACCATTTTGGAACTGATTACACAAGAGCTAAGTGATTTAATGGCTGCTTGACTATCTGACATTATGATAATCCTTTGTCTTCTGTATCCTTAATCAATATTAAGCTGGGCGCACTTTCTTATGTCGTGGATTTGCGCTTGAAAGATACTTGGGGTTTTTCCCAAGCTTCCAGAGTGTTTGGTTCCTGGCCCGAACACTCCTATCCCATTTCCTTCTATTGCTTTTGAGCCGCGTGTACGTAATGTGTTAGAAAGACATTAACAATCGATGACGCACACCAAGAAGGGTATTATATGAACTCTATCTCGACAATCTTCAAATAATTAACAAATATTTTTCATTTAAACTATACATTAGATGAATACATTTTTAATATTGTTATTTTGTGTTAACCTACAAAATGTGAAAACGTTGCGCTACTGATTTGAAGTACAATATGGCGCTGGTTTTTACAACAAGTTCGCGCATACGACAGCAACTTCAAGTGACTGCTTCTTATGTGAAACGAAGTCTACTTTTAGCACTGATAGAACATGAAAAATGCTATCCGAAAAAATAGTGAGCTGGACCGCGGGCGGGTCATACCTATACTTTGGCAAGTTTATCTAAAGCCGTGAAAGGAATGCAGTCGAAAACATTCGATATTGCCACGTTTAACTATGAAAAAGCCAAAGTGCTAAGTATGTAGTGATAATTAGAAAAGGGACTTTTTATTATTAACAATATGATTTAATTTAATGATTAAGCAGCGTTGTACGAAAACCATAAATTAGCACACCCTCCGAATTACATATTTGGTGATATTTATTGAAAGCTGACTTCTTATTGGCAAGCGCGTGCGTGTGCTCTTACCTCTCACTTCGTCAATTGACTGATATTGATTTATCTAGCGGCGTTGGTATTGTCAGTGACCTTTATGTACCAAGTAAAATTGGTACTGTACGCCATTTGTACGCTTATGACAGATATGCGCCATGTTTCCTCGCCTCTTACCGATGCCCCGTAGCTTCAGATAAACTTGTCAAACTATATTTTAAATGGTTTCCACTTTTTTTTACCTTTTAAACTGAAAATAATGCTAAAATCTTGAATATATTCATCAATTACTATTTTTCTTATACAAGATTTGGCATCATGTCTTGTCTTAAATATGTTGGGGACAACCCAAATGTAAGCAAGACTTGTCTATCTTCAATACGTCTTTGGATGTGACAATAAATGTGTGTGGAAAAAATGTGTTGAAATAACTTCACCTTTGTTTTCAAAAAAGTCTGACGTATCAAATAATTTCTATCGACCTTCAATATATATTACTAATATCCCATTGGTAATTTACGGATTTCCCCGGCTATATTGACTAGTTATAATTATAAACAAAAGAGCAAGTTGTAAGTTAATTAGAAATAAAAAACATGAACAAAAATAATTTATTTGAATAAGACTGATATAATGAGTAAATCTGTCGTTGCAAAAAAATTGAAGAAATGAGTCATTGATTGTTTTTATATACTTCTTTTGAAAATTATTTTTTATTGCAAAATTTTATAGAGTTGAACTAATCTTACATTATGCAGCAACTTTATTACAGGCAATATAAATTGCACGCAAAAAAAATTATTTATTATTATCACATTAATTTTAAGGTTGGAATTTTAACTAACAAAAAGAAAGGGAAATTTATTTTGAAAATGTTTACAGATAAAAACAAAAGTTTTACTCCTTACAGCTGCATACAGAACGACCAACATAATAATTAAGTTGTCAAAATATAAAATCACTAATATCATGTTGTGCGTGAATAACCTTGAAAATTAGAAAAATATCTATATTTTCCAAGACTGAAAGCTGCAGTGAAAATGGCCGAGACGCATGCGCAATTTTTATTCAAAAAAGGACAGTAATTTCTTTAAGAAGGCTGCAATGTAAAACTAGAAAGAGAAACTGGTAATTATTAATTCCATAGCCTTTTCGAATTTGGCCGAATACGATCCTGATGATTTTATTTATTAAAAGTGAGGTTAGCTATTTAGAAATAAACATTTAGTCATTTTTATTCACCTTTGGTAACTGGAAACACTCTGATTTTCTTAAATTCAACCCACGTCTGCGTTTTAAATCAGATGCATTACCAACCTCTAGCTATAATTTTTAACGACGTTCTCCCTGCACATTGTTAATTTTAAACAATTTTGTCCACGACTACCTATGTAATAAATTTAACATTCTACGTGTGCTTCCTCAAGTATAATGACGTAAATTATTCACCAGTGAATAATAGGTGCTTGTTGAATAATATACTATTAATCCTTCTAGTTATTACTTTGATTTTTTATTATTTATTATCATACTGCCATACATAATGTTTACAATTTGACTACTGTCATTTAAGAAAACTAAGGTTATGGTATTGGATTTGCAGTGGCGACGCCGCGGTGAAAAAAACAAACTGCTCACATAGACGATTTTGAGAACAGGTTTTGTCAATTTTTCCGCATTCGTTCGATCTCCTTATCTAGCCTCTAAGGTTGGGATGTTTGAAGTGACAATCAGCGAGAATTAAAGAATTATTTACGGCAAAAATTCTTAGGAAGGTCGAAACTCGAGTCGAAACAATATACAGTGCTATTCCAAAGTCCCCTCCCCCCCCTCGTATCTTTTGAAAAGCTACACTTACATTAATAAAATTTGGAGAGTGAAAATAAAGTGTTGTAAACTTCTCTGCGAATGGTAATAGGTGACGTAATAGTAATAGATGACGTCACAGTGCCACTCTGACCAATAATTTTAAATAGGACCTTATGGCAAGTGATATCTCGTTTGAAAGGCATTGACATTGGCTACATAGCCATATTAATTTTGTTTGGACTTAAACTAATTTTGACGGATAAATTAAATATATACCAAAATTATTATTTCACATTTAAATATTGAAGATTTTTCAGCCCGCCTCTGGTTAGTTGTCAAAAAAATTGACGTTTTTAATTTAATAGTATTTGCTGCTTTCCAAAGTTTTTCTAAATAGCTTGAATATTTAATTTTATTATTGTTTAACGACACGTTAAGAGTTTACATAGGCAAAATGGTACGTACTCAAGCCGACAAAGTAGCAGCTATCTTAATAATTGGTGAATCTAGAAAGAATCTCCATGAAGCGGAACGTTTATTTAATGAGATATACCCAGATCGCACTATCTCGAGAACTTATTTGAGAGTGCTTCTTCACAAGTTTGAAGCAACAGGTAGTGTTCAAGATGCCAAAACGAATTGATATAGTTGCTGAAATGGTAGTAAACCCTACTTCCTTTTCAACTAAAGTTGCGTCTATCCGTGAAGTGAGTAAAAGTACAGTACAGAGATTGATGGATAAAAATAAATGTCATCCATACAAGTTAAAAATGGTGCACCACCTTTCGAATGACGACCCCGACAGAAGACTCGAATTCTGTGAATGTATGACAAATAAAATTAGTCAAAACCCACATTACACAAAAACAATTTGTTTTTTAGTGACGAAAGTACTTTTTCCTCAATGGAAATGTGAATACACAAAATGTAAGGTATTGGAGTGACACAAATCCTCACACCTTTCGTGAACAGCATACCCAATTTCTAGAAAAAGTCAATGTTTGGGCAGGTATTTTGGGAAACCACATAGTTGGTCCTGTTTTCCTAAATTCAAATTTAAGCGCTGAAGTGTATCTGGAGATGTTACAAAATGCAATTGAGCCGTTAATTCTTGAAATTCTACAAGATAATACAGATGAATTCGGCCATCTGGAAATAACATTTCAACAAGATGGTGGTCCTGCACATTATTATGGTGCAGTAAGACGTTACCTGGATGAAGAATATCGACGTAGATGGATCGGCCGGCGAGGTCCTATGGAATGGCCACATCGGTTGCCAAATCTGACACCATTAGATTTTTTTCTATGGGGGGTACTTGAAATCCAAGGTTTATACTACGGCACCAGATAGCATTGGCGTTTTGAAAGAAAGTATTATTGAAGAATGCAATGCAATTTCCGCTGACACATTCGAACGAGTAGATACGACAAGAGTTTACTAATAGGATGTATTACTGTCAGGAAGTAGACGGAGCACATCATTTCGAACACTTACTATAAGAATCCATTGTTGATATTTGATTAATTAAATTGTAACGTTGTTACTATTTTTCCAATATCCTGTAGTATATATTTCAGTTTTTTTTATTATTCCTAAGATCACTCTCTTTCGTATCTAGTTGTTAAATTGGGGTATTAATAATTATTTTGGTATATGTTTTAGTCCAGTCGGCAAGTACTTTTAGCGACGAAAAATTCCGAAGTTAATGAAATTTTAGGGTGTTGTTTGTACATGTTTAGTGATGATTTTCAAAGTGCTGTAGCTCTACATCACTCCCAATTGCCTACCCCCCTCCCTAAACGTTGTAGAGCATCAACAGGAGAGTTCAAAAACAAAAATTTTAAAATTGGCCTAATTTTTCAAATTTTAGATACTGTTTTCCTAAAATTGGCATTTCTCGAAAGTAGCTCCCACTTGGTTTTATGCTCTTTCCTGGGGCCTATTCACTCCTATAACCCAAAATCGTCTCTGATACCATTCCGCAACCGTTTCGTAATGACCTAAGGCTGTAATAAGGATTTACCTTTGCATGTAGGTGAACTCGTATATGCGGAGAACCAGGTCATACCCAAATGGCAAAAAATGTAATAACTTCAAAACACTTCATTTCGCTCAAAAAGATTATATTAGTGATTAAAATGAAAAGTACAAAAATGAAAATACATGAAAAACTAATGCATAATGTGTAAATACATTTCTTCTTGTTCAGTGTTCGCTGAGGCGAAGTCTCGTATATAAGTCTTCTCTGCGGGAAGAAAGGCAAAAATGAAATATATGATGTGAAAGCTTTATGATGCTAATAAATAATAATGAAAAAAGTTACTTACATTGATAGCGAGATCTTTTCGACTGCGGATCGGTGTCATAGTCCTCGAGTTCGTGCTCCTCCTGAGCGATGAGTGATTCCAGAAGGTCCTCCTCATCAACGTCCTCCTCGTCATCGTCCTCATTTAGGTCAGGCTCGGGCGAGTTCTCGCAGGCGTGGCCGGAGCAATGTTTGCAGACCACCGAGCACCGCAGGCCTGCCTTCTTGCAACTGCATGCCGCGATGATGCAGCCTGTGGCACACTTGCAGGCAAGTATTTTTAGGAGGTGATCCGGGGCTGCGTTCTTCGTGGTGGTAGTATGTATCAGTCCTCGCTTGGTTTCGGACCACCCCCAGACTGAAGGGATCTTTTGGTTCCCTAGCCAAGTTTGTACCTGATGGTACGTTCGATAGGAGTGATACCTAGCAGCATCACTTGTCGGTGGAAGCCTGGCAAGCTGAAATTTGGTTTTCGCCACCGACTTCGTGAACATTTTGTAGCGCAGGTCATCCAGTCTCCTCCATAAATTGCTACAAGAAGTTTTTCACCAGCATCACAAATTTCCGAGGCAGTGACATCCGGTTTGGAAAAAGTTGCCACGATTGGCTTAAGGGAGGCATCCTTCTCGTAAATGCGGCAAAACTTTTTCTTACCCAACCCATAGGGTGTAGAGGTTGTATCGCACCCGCTTGCAGCGTGTAGAACAAGGATTTCCATGGGCTGGAATTTACACGATGCAGAGGAGTACAATACGCTGGGGGCGTTCCCTTTTCCACTATTCTGGAACCACACATTTTTAACCGAAGACCCTAGGGCTGTGAGAAGAACGAGCACGTCGATATCTTCGGCTGTGATAACCACAGCATCGGAGTTCAGAGCTTTCGCGATGGCCGTGGTGACGTCGGCGTCTTCAATAGCTTGGTGAACCTCAATCCCGTTGGCTTGCATCTCCGTCATCACCATGGAAATGAGGTTCTTCTTATTGAAATCATTGGATAAGAATTTCTCTTGAGCCGTGGTGACAACGGTGGAAGCGTTGAAGGCGAATTTTGTTGACTGCTGCAGAAGAGCCCGACGACACCGCTCGGCTGCCTTAGTACTCTGGTACATGACATCAGTGGGGTACCCATCAAAAATTACGGTAGTATTACTCCCGAAGTGTTGATGCTCTACAACTTTTAGGGAGGGGGGTAGGCAATTGGGAGTGATGCTGTAAAGCTACAGCACTTTGAAAATGAGGTTATGCCAGATTTTAACAAAATTAGAAAAAATTGTCATTTTTTGATCGCCCGTAAAAGTTTATCTATTGGACCGATTCCGGACTTTTTTTTTTGATCGACGGGAAATTGTGCCGTCTTTAAATTACTATATGATAGCTTTTCACGTAGGATTGACCGTTTTAGAGTTAAGAGCGACAAACTGAAACAAGTCTGAAAATTTCGAGGTTTTTCGGCCGTCAAAAATTTTCCACAACCTCCTCGAGGTCGAAAACTTGGATTTGACATCAGTAAACATGTACAAACAACACCCTAAAATTTCATTAACTTCGGAATTTTTCGTCGTGACGCCCCTTTTCCACAACCTGCCGACTGGACTATTTATCAGTTTTAAAACATCTGGTATATTGTACCTGTATGATTTACGATACCGTTCGCGCAAATCAGTCCGCGCATTTCTTGAAATTTTTAAGTAGGAGACCTCCTGAGTGGGGTCGAAAGAAAAATTGATAAATTAGGGCATTTGCTTTATTTGCTTTGCTGCTGCTCTCTTGCAACTTCCAACCATTTTAGTACCAGCTGCTGTTATCCGACCGACCGTTTCCGGACACTGATTTTCGTGCACGAGCAACTGGTAGTTTCATTTTCCGATAGTGGTGAACAATTAAAGCCTGTTTCCCACTGCGTGCTACGTCGAGGTCAAGAACAACAGACCCCTGGAATTACTTAACCTCCATCTGTTGCTACCCTGGTAACTCTAGACGCTGCATTTTCAAGAGTTCGGTGGAGTAAACCATCCCAAAAATCTGGCACCCGAGGAAATCTAGTAGATACTGAACCCGTGGTTGTCATAGTTATTATGTTTCTATGTATTAAATGAAACACCGTGGGTTCTGAATTGAATTGTAATTCATATTTTTAAAATACATTTGACAAAACTAACGATCCCTACCGCTGGCTGTCTGACTGACATTTTTGGTCGGGTTGACAAATACATAACATTTTCTCTCTTTCATCAACGAGAATAAACACTCTTACCTCTAAAGATTCAGTTTTTGTGGTGCTTGACGAACTCTAGCACTACGTCGTAAAACAGAAGCTTCAGGCACTTGAACTTGAATCGTACTTGGAACAAACATATTATTTTTAGGTATATCACCTGGACTATTCAACACTTCTGTAATATTCTCTTGAACACTGACGGGATTATTAATTGTTGGTGAATTAATTTCGACTAATGATGGAGACATATGTGGTAAAACACTAGTTGAACCTGATTGAACATTTTGTGACTCTGTAATCACACTAGGCTGTTCTAAACTTGAAAATTTTCTGATACTATTAACATGCTTATACATAATTTTATCATCAACTTTCACCAGATATGTCACACCACTTACACATTTTACAATTTCACCAGGTTTCCACTTATCATAACAATAAGGACCTAGTTTTCCTACTAGCACTTTTTCTCCCACTGAAAATATAGGAGCTTTAACAAAATTGAAAGAATTTTTCGAATATATATTTCCTCCTTTTCGAGGTATCAACAAATCCAATTTAGTTTTTGGTTTAACTTTGAAAATCATTTCATTGGGACTCAAACCAGAGCTAGTAGGAGTAGTTCTATAACTAAATAAAAAATTTACCAAGATTTGTTCCATAGTTGAGGTGGATTTTTGCAACAAATATTTATCAAATGCTGTTTTTACAGTCTCAACATGACGCTCAGCGCTACCATTCGACTGTGGGTGATAGGGTGGCGCCTTGAGAGAATTAATACCATTTACTTTACAAAACTTATCAAACTCAACTGAGTTAAAAGGAGGTCCATTATCACTCACTATCGTATCTGGCAACCCCATTATAGAAAAAGTTAATTTTAATTTTTCTATTGTTTGTGTCGCATTTGTACCTTTAGTCATAACATGAAGATCAGGCCATCTAGATTTACTGTCAACAATCAATAAAAAATATGTATCATGTTTCTTGAAAAAGTCTATATGTACCCGTGAAAACACATTTTCAGTTTTTGGCCAAGATATTAGGTATTTTTCATGATTTCTTTGATTTAACTGACAAATGTGGCAACTATTGACTAACAACTCAATATCTTGCTGTAAATTCGGCCACCATACTACAGACCTAGCTAACATTTTCGATCTCACTATTCCTATGTGATCTTCATGTAAAAGATCCAGAATATATTTTTGCAAGGCTTCTGGCACAACAACTTTTATGCCTTTCATCAAACAGTTCTCTTCCATAGATAATTCATTACGTTTTGAAAAATACGGCTTTAAACTTGAATCTACTTTATGAGGCCACCCAGTTTTCACAAAATTTATTACTTTCATTAATACAGGGTCTTTACTTGATACTTTAGCAATATCCTCATAACAGATAGGAAGTTCATCAGTACAATTGAAAGCATTTATTGAGCTATCTATATCAGTTGAATCACTTAATGGCAACCTTGATAACATATCTGCTTCAAACAACTGTGATCCCTTTCTATATTCAATCTGATAGTTATAAGCTGACAATATAACACTCCAACGGATTATTCTAGATGCTGACATAACTGAAATATTTTTATCAGGATTAAAAATCATCTTTAACGGTTCATGATCTGATACTAAAATAAATGGTCTACCAAAAATGTATTTATGGAATTTCTTCACACTAAAAATTATAGCTAAGGCTTCTCTCTCTAATTGCGAATAATTTTTCTCAGCTTTTGACAAAGAGCTAGATGCGAAGCACACAGGCCTTTCAACACCATTTTCTCTATGACTTAATACACCACCCACCCCATAAGAACTACTATCGCATGATATAATTATGGTCTTTCGGGGGTCGTAGTGAGCCAGAACCTGTTTATTTGCTATCAACTCTTTACTTGAAATAAAAGCTTTTCTACATGACTCGTCGAAATCAAAGTCCTTATCTTTTTCTAAAAGATTATACAAGGGACGCAATTTAGAAGACAACATTGGTAAAAATCTACTATAATAATTGATTAATCCTAAATAAGCCCTCAACTGGGTTATATTTTCAGGTTCTGGTGCATCATTTATTGCTCGTAGCTTTTCCTGGGTTGGGTGAACACCCTCACTGTCAATTTTATGACCCAAATACTCCACTTGTGACTCAAAAAATTTACATTTCTCACTATTAACTTTTACATTATATGAATTTAATCTTTCCAATACCAAATTAACATTCTCTTGTGCATCCTGCAACGTTTTTCCTGCAATAAGTATATCATCCAGATAACAGTTTACGTTTTGGAGACCACACAAAATCTGATCCATAACCGATTGAAAAATAGCTGGCGCACATGATATTCCATAAGTTAATCTGGTAAATTGAAACATTCCGATATGTGTATTGATGGTTAAGTATTTTTGAAAATCTGGGTGTACTTTTAACTGTTGATAAGCACCGGATAGATCTAAAACCGTAAATACTTTACCACCTGCCAAACTTGCAAAAATATCTTCTGGCTTTGGCAATGGATACTGATCTACATTTACTACTTTATTGACAGTAACTCGAAAATCTGTACAAATACGCACATCACCATCTTTTTTTGGAACCACTACGATGGGTGAGGCCCATTCACTGAACTTTACTGATTTTAAAATCCCTACTTTCACCATCTGTTGTAACTTATTTTCTACTTTAGGTTTCAATGCGTATGGCATGTTATATGCTTTTTTCACTATTGGTACAACATTATTTTTAATGTTAAATTTAACCTCAAAGTCTTGGATCGGATTACACAAATTTTTATCAAAAACATGTTTGTATTTTTTTCTTAACCCATCCACTAACTTTGATTTTTCTGAAATACTCAAGGATTTTATTGAAAAGTTGTTTTGCCAATCTGGAAATAAAACATTAAGCCAATTCCTACCTAACAAAGGAACAAAATCTTTTTCAGACTCTATTACAGTAATTACCAATTGATTTTTTTTGTTATTATTATCTATAGTGACTACACACTCGCCTAATGCTTTTATTGTTTGACCTGACACTGTATTCAGTCTGAAATATACTTGCTTTAAGGGTAAATTCAAAATTTCCATAAATTTTTTCTTAGAGACAACTGTCTTGCATGCCCCTGTGTCAACTTCAAACTGAGTTGGTTGGTTGTTAACTTTCAACGTGATGTAATGTGGAGTACTACTACTGTTACCGATACATACCCGATTGAGGTTGTATAAATCATTGTTCACATTCTCATCATACTGCACAACATTTACTGTGGTATCAGAATCCTCTGTTTCCTGGACTGCACCTACCTTTGGCTTAGATGGACACAAATTTCGGACATGACCAAACATTTGGCAAGTGAAACACTTCCACCTTTTTGCAGGGCATTTATCTTTGCTATGAACTCTGCCACATTTTTCACAACTACTATCATTGTACCGATTATATTCACCATGCGTACTACTTCTTGCATTTGACTTGCTTTGTACTTTGTAGTTTTGTCTTTTTAGGTAATTTACCTGACTACTGTCATCTGATAAACCTTTCACTTGCTTTTCCGCAACTTCTGATGCTTGCGCCGTTTTACAAGCACTCTGAAATGTCAACTGGAAATCTGCCAACAATTTTCTCTGAATATTTTCAGATCTTAACCCACATACGAACCTATCTCTCAATGCTTCATCAAGAAATGTTTTAAAGTTGCATGAACTCGCCAACTTACGTAATTCTACTATATATTCTGAAACACGCTGATCTGGTTTCTGGTTACATCTGTTGAAAACAAATCTTTCATAGATTTCTGACACTGGAGGAGCATAATGCGATTTTAACAGGTCCACTGTATCTTTATATGTCAATTCTCCTGGCTTTCTTGGTGCAGCTAAGTTTTTCAGTATCTGATATACTCCTGTACCCGCTAAGGTTATGAACATTGACACTTTGAGCTCGTCTCCCACTTTATTTACTGCAAATAAATGCTCCATTCGCTCAAGATATGTTTCGAATTCTTCAGCCACGCCATTAAATGGCTCTATATTACCAATCATCGACATTGTTCCAACGTATTAGGTAGTAGGTACTTGATTTGGTGTTTCTGTATTGAGAAACGACTTCACTTTCAACTCGTATCCGATCTTCGTCGCCAAAATATTATGTTTCTATGTATTAAATGAAACACCGTGGGTTCTGAATTGAATTGTAATTCATATTTTTAAAATACATTTGACAAATACATAACAATAGTGACGTCCGTAATCATAGTAAAGAGAGAAAGTACGTCACAAAATTTAAAAAAATAATTTCAATAATTTTGGTATTTATTTAATTTATCCGTCAAAATTAGTTTAAACCCAAACAAAATTAATATGGCTATGTAGCCAATGTCAATGCCTTTCAAACGAGATATCACTTGCCATAAAGTCCTATTGAAAATTATTGGCCAGAGTGG
Organism: Galerucella pusilla; assembly: GCA_910591695.1. Lineage (NCBI taxonomy): Eukaryota > Metazoa > Arthropoda > Insecta > Coleoptera > Chrysomelidae > Galerucella > Galerucella pusilla. The sequence continues at coordinate 183,760 of CAJUYI010000020.1, read as the reverse complement.
CACTGTGACGTCATCTATTACTATTACGTCATCTATTACTATTACGTCATCTGTTACAACACTTTATTTTCACCCTCCAAATTTTAGTAATGAGAGTGCTGCCGTTCAAAAGATACGAGGGGGGACTTTTGAATAGCACTGTATTATGTCGATAGACCTTCGGTAATTGGAATCGCCCCTCGTATTAGATGCAATGTTTAAGGGGCATCTACCAAATTCGACCTTGCACAATTATGCTTTGTATATTTTTTTGTTTCCCTACGTCCTCACGTTTAAGTTCACATAACGAAAATTTTATTAGAAAAATGAAAGCTCCGCAACATGTAGGTAGCCAAGCGGTCCAAGCGGATTTTGGTTCACGTGCTACTCTATAAGCTTCGTCAGTACTGAACTGGGAGACCGGCGAGCGTTGTATCAACAATGGAACGGCACGCGACTACCGAAGCAGAGAGACAATGTCAGTCATAGAAGGATAGAAAAGCGAGAGATGGATTTTTATCCGATATTTTAGTGGTAGCAACCGAATTTCAATAAGGAATTGTACGGTCATAAGTAATTTGAGGATTCTGAGATTTTTATATAGTATTCATAAAGCTTCAAATTAGACCCCTTATAAATTAGTTTTTCCATTCAATCCATATTTAATTCTTTACAAGGGCTTAAACTTTTCTTAATATGTGTATTTTTCATATTTTTTTTCAACAAAATTTGGTTAGCATTTCAAAGTTTTTATTCAATGAGAACTCCAAGTTCAACATTAATCTACATGATATATTTTTTTCTTAATTTTCAATACATCCATTACTTCAAAATTCTTTGCCAAAAATACTTCGATATTTTGTCAAATCGCTGCCGATAGATTCCCCTTAATAATAGGAAATTGCATATTTTATTAAATATTTATATCAATTACATTCACATTCCTCAACTGCATGTGATTTATTCGTACTATAATAAAAAAATAACATTATTTTTCACCGTTAAAAAATCTATGAATTGAATGTAGCAATAAATGTCAATGAAATAATATAGGTAATTTTACGTTCATAAAACCTACATAAACAGTAGCTAGTTATTTCCAAAACAAATCAAAGTTAGTATTATTGAATTAAAATAATCGCAGATTTCCTCTTTTTTTCAAATTAAAAACATCCTTTTCTATAATTTAAAAAAATATTGTACCAAAATAAACCATTTTAATAATATTAAAATTATCAAACAGATGCATTTTTTTATAGAATAAATACAATACATTTGCCGACATTTGCCCATGACGTAATTTCGTCGAGTCCACTGGAAACTAATGCTAATTATCATGAAATTGTTTTATTCATAACATATTACTCGATTTGGTAACGTAATGACATTAGAATATACAGGATGTTTATAAATTCATGCGAAAACAATCAAGTGTTAATTGTGTTGTAGGTATTGTGTCACAATATTTAAAGTAAAACGGATAAAATGTAAAATTTTATTCTTTTTCATCAAAACCACATTTTAATCTAGTTAAGGAAGTGGCAATTGGAGAAGTGTTCATCCATGTTGCCAGGAACAACAAAACTTTTAAACTTAAAGAAGTACGGCAACTTTTGATGGATTCATTGCCGAAAACTGCCAAAGCGCCAACTGAATTGTTGACGAATTACAGTGTATTAGTGGATGTGAGAACCGGATCTTGTGGAAATACACTGCATCGAAGACGGAAAAACTTTCTAAAACCAATGTTGTGGTAGAAACGGCTGCAACACTTGCTATAAAAACTCAATTGTTTTTCCAGCTGTGTGCGACTTGCATTCTCTTGATGAATGATGATTTGTCGTAAGGGGTTGGTTTTTCGAAGCTCAGCAATAACTGCGGGCAAACATATCAGCAGTAACTGTTCTTTAATCTTGCATAGGAATTGTTGCTAGATTTCATGTAAGTAATAACCTTTTTGGTGTGCGTTATCGATTGTCCTTTTAACACATTACGTTGGAAAAAATGGAAAAAAGGCAGGTCTGTGATTAATCCTAATCAAAAGATCACCATAATGAACCGTGTAAATGTATTACAAACGTTAACCCTAATCTTTGACTTCAAAAATTTGATTGGTTGATGTTTAGATCAGTTTAGATTATGTGCAAGCGCGACCTATTAGTGAATAGAAAACTAATATGATGCAGATGTACCTTTCGTACCAGCAATGTCTCACTGACAGTTCTCGTCAGGTCAAGAAGGCTATTGAATGTACTATAGCTCATTTAAGGTTTGATGATACTGCATTGTGTCAAACTTAATTTCCGGTAAATTTTTTTTCTCGGATTCACTAATGTTTTTGTTGTGAAAATTATCCCGAGTCGAAGACATTCGTGACCTTGAAAAAATTCACCAGCAATACTATTAAAATTAGGGGTATTACAAGTGAAAATTTTCTCGGATTTATTATATTTTTCGATTGGCTCATCAAATTTACAAATTCAGTTTGGGTACAGCCCAAACGAAACTGTCAAAAACAATGGGGTAAAGTGGATTATTTTAATTTTGATATTTGCTGTCAGGCGCTAACTGTGTTATTATATGCAACCCCCGTAATTGGTTAGAGGTAGTTCTTACATCCCTTACACCACCTCTTCCTAAATTAAATGCCTTACAATAGACTCTTGCGAGTCGCAGTGGAGGGCCTTATAGACCCACTCACCACACACCTAACCTAACCTAACATAACCTTAATGAAATGCCGGATCTGCTTCGTTTTTATAGGAAGAACCGCTCTTCACTTTCAATATTAACATAACCTTAGTGAGTGTCATAATTTCCATCTTCATTTCAAGCGATGATGATCAAATCAAATTTCTCTACGTCACTGGAAATTCATACACCGAGAAAGTTATCCAACTGGGTCACGATCATACTTTCTCTCTGTTTGTCTGTTTACCTCTCAGTACTCGTCGGTCGTTTTACATGTGAACATCGTTTGTTTTTTTGTTTTGCAGTCGATATGAAGATAACCTTTGCGATAGCCTTGTTGGCGACGGCGTTTTTCAAGGAAACCATCCAGCAATGCTTCCCTCCGTACGCCGGTAATCAACCGAGCCGAACTGGACATTTGGATCTGTATTCCGGGCAACAGGAATTCTCTTTGGCTCTATTGAACGCCGTCAATAGAGTGCTTCCCAATGAAAATCTATTTTTCTCACCTTATTCGACGTATCACGCTTTACTTATGGCGTACTTCCTATCTGGACGACAGACGGAGAATTATTTGAAGAAGGTGCTCAGGCTTAATCCTAATCAGGTTCGTATATTTTAGTTTCACTAAAGGACCCCGCGCTTTTCTGATGACAAAGTGGCGTTCCGTCAAATGTTATAAATTTTGGATATGATGTTGTACTCGACTTCTTGACCAAAAGTGTCCATGGGACCAATTCAATCCTATGACTAGTTTCCGATAAACAGGGTATTAAAGTTGGAAAATCCTTGTTTTTCGTAACCACGTAATTTTATTATTAACGAATAAATATGCATTTTTAATTGATAGTACCATTGATATGTTCTAGTTTATCTTAAACTTACACATAAATACTTCAAAATGTCAACATATACAGGGTGGGACTCAATTATACAAGGACGAATTTTTGGAATTCTAAGAAATTCTTATATTAAATGAAAACAAGGTCAGAAATAAACAGTTACTTCATATTCAATGTTCTGGCATCAAATATACTAGTTCTAGAGGTATTCCATACAGGGTGATTCTTAATGCAACATGAAATTAGTTTTTTCTATATGAAATAAATAAGTTACAACATGTATTTTAAAAGTAGTTTTTGATGTTTAAAACGTATAGGTTACCTAGATTTTAGTACTTTTCTTAAAATACAAGGAGATTTGCACATACATATTGTTATTAAACCGACAAAAATTAGAGAAAATACACTTTTTCTGAATCACCCTGTATTTTATAATTAGATCCGTCAAAATGTTTTATTTTGTTTTGTAATAAGCTTAAAATAGTTAATGAGCTGAAAAGATTTCATAATCTTACTATAACCAGTTTTTCAGAAACAGGATCCCGAGGGTAGAGTATACTCAGCAGAATAGAGATAGTGAGCGAAATTATAATCACATTTTTACTCGCATTTTTATTTATGGATACATACCGAAGTGTACCAAACCATTGATAAAAAGATGAATAAATTACAAGTATTTAATCATCCTGTAGGCATGTACTACAGTAAATTAATAATAATAAAAGTTTCATTTAAAAAAATGAGAAAAATAGAAAGAAGAATAACCTGGAGCATAGAGAAATATTCTCTATTGCCTACAGTTTTGGCATTTTGACAGGCAGTTTTATGGTCTAGTTTCGATATGTCTGTTTGGTGTATTTGTTATTTCGTTCCCAGTGTCGAATTTTTATTTTATTTGTTCCTGTCTGAATGGATAGACGAGCCATAAACTTTTCCAATGAGGAAATTGAATCTCTTCTATCATTAGTGTAGTTCTGTTTCGTTCCACAAAGTGAAATGCTCCAGCCGATTCCTAAATATTTTTTGTCGCCGAGAGCCTTCAATAATATTCTTAGCATCTTCTTCATCGTCGTTTGGAAGTTCCTCAAAAATATCCTGGATATCGTTTGTTAACCTTGCAAAATTCAAAGAAAACAAAGTAAAAGCATTCAAAATATTCACAATATAATTAATTGAGGTTATAAATGCCAAATTGTTGACAGAACCGACAGAACAGAGCAATTATCAAATCATGAAAACCTGGTTTTTCCATAAAGTTAACTTTAATCGATACCTCTTCCACCCTCAGGACCCTGTTTCTGAAAAACTGGTCATAGTAAGATTATGAAATATTTTTAGCTCATTTACTATTTTAAGCTTATTACAAAATAAATCAAACATTTTGACGGATCTAATTATAAAATACAGGGTGATTCAGAAAAAGTGTATTTTCTCTAATTTTTGTCGGTTTAATAACAAGATGTATGTGCAAATCACCCTGTATTTCAAGAAAAGTACTGATATCTAGGTAACCAATACGTTTTAAACATCAAAAACTAATTTTAAAATACATGGTGTAACTTATTTATTTCATATAGAAAAAAACTAATTTCAGGTTGCATTAAGAATCACCCTGTATGGAATACCTCTAGAACTAGTATATTTGATACCAGAACATTGAATATGAAGTAACTTTTTATTTCTGACCTTGTTTTCATTCAATATAAGAATTTCTTAGAATTCCAAAAATTCGTCCTTGTATAATTGAGTCCCACCCTGTAAATGTTGACATTTTGAACTATTTATGTGTAAGTTCACGATAAACTAGAACATATCAATGGTACTATCAATTAAAAATGCATATTTATTTTTTAACACTAAAATTACGTGGTCACGAAAAACAAGGATTTTTCAACTTTAATACCCTGTATATCGGAAACTAGTCATAGGATTGAATTGGTCCCATGGACACTTTTGTTCAAGAAGTCGAGTACAACATCATATCCAAAATTTATAACATTTGACGGAACGCCACTTTGTCATAAGAAAAGCGCGGGGTCCATTTATAGCGAATTCGAGTTGAAAATATATGCTCATTGTGCTCAATAGGTACTTCACTATTTCGTGAAAAACTTTTGTACTCAATTATTCGCGATACCCTCGGGATCACTGAACATAACTCTGTTCTTGGCGCCAACTTTTCACTTTTTTTTCAACATTGTATACTTTCTTCAATCACTTTCCTTGTCCTTCACGATAAACTAACCAAAGATCTGTTTTAAAACGTCAACATTATACTTGCGATGTTTTATTTTTTTATTGCAAAATATTATACACATAGATTCAAAAGTTTTGCATCACCCTAAATCTCCGAAAAAAAAAATGTGTTCATTATAAAAGGATCAGAGATTAATCAAATAATTAGTTTCAATAAAAAAACGTGTATATTTGTCAAACATTTTTATTATCCAATAATAATCTTGCTTTAACCAAAAAAAGTATTCTTAGAAATTAAATAAATTAAATACAAATTGATTCTTTTAAAAGAAAAGGTTAAGTGAGAACCTGCATGAGAACTTTTAATAAAGAGTATTTCCACCTCTAGAAGAATTTATGCAAGCTTGAAGGCGCCTGCCCATGCTGTTTACCAAGTTATTGATATTCTGTTGAGGAATATTTCGCCATTCTTCTTGGGCCGCATGAACA